>DWFV01002003.1:0-10362 GCA_018246775.1 Parelbella machaon machaon | reverse complement strand
AGATGCAGCCTAGGATGTAGCACGCACGCCTAGAAAGTGCCTATTCACTCTTGTCATGATATGTTCATGTTTCATTGATATGTTTATTAGTAGATATATATTCGCGTTTGATTATAGTCTCACCTGGTGGTACATATCTAAGATGCAGCACTCGTGCCTAGGAAGTGCCTGTTCACTCTTGTCTCAAACAAAAATGATCGTAGAAGAAACAGCAATCTGGGACTAGAACTATAAATGTGATAGACCAAAAAGCTGTTTTAGGCGGTATTACAAGAAAAAGATTGCGAGTTTATATTTTAAAATGAGTCTAGTGAGTAATATGCTACTAAAGGAACAAAGGACAATGAATGATGGGTGGTACTAAACAGTTCATCCGACGACAGCCCTCCAACGAGTTCGCCAATCGCCAGACTCCTACACCGAATTCTCTAAAATCACGTCAAAGCTTCTCCACGCATTGTCACAAAAACGGCGTCATTTTTATTTTCTGAAGAGTTCGTGACTCATTTTATTCACAGACTGGAGCTCGCTGCATGGGACGCTTTATTTTTTCCCATAAATCAATGTTATTGTGAGTGGAATTTCATTTGGAAAGCCAGGCATGCTTTATCACCGTTTAACATACATAGTACTGATTTTATTTTAGCAAAGCTGATAAAAAAATAATGTTTGAATGTTATGAATTTTATGTTTAGCATCATTACAATCTACATAAGCGTCCCACCAAAACTTTTTGATACTCCTGGTTCCATGTAAATAATATAAATTTCGACATGATTCGACACATTTACAATGATTGTGACTCGATCAAAATTATGTATTATAATTTCCACATAACATACTAGACATAATATACGTTAATATTACAATTTAGGCAGTGTGGTTTTAGTAATAAATCATAGAAATAATGTATACAACGCTGAGAATGCATTAATTGAACTTCTAGAAAAACAGTAAAATTTCCGTGCTCTCTGCCTACCCCGAAAGGGACTGGACGTGAAGAAACTAAACAAACTATACTTAAGGTTCCGTAAGTTTTATTGATTAATGATGAAGTGATGTTAATGATCATATGAAACTATTTTTGCTGTTAAGATTGGATATAATTAATGATATATTTAAATATATTTTCTTACATGTCCATGAAAAAAATAAAAAGGGCAGTTTACATTAAATAAGTCGTGCTTTGTAGTAATATGTAGGGTTATGGGCATAAGCAACCTTTAGGCTGACGCGCTCTGAATCACTACACTTTAATCTTTTTATACAAACCACCACCTAATCGATGTTAACGTGAATTTTTTACATGAAATGGGGCAATATTAAGCTTAAAACGCATATAAAATCCACAAATTATTTTTAGGCGTCCAAGGCAAATGACAAGCTGGCAACACATAAAAATCTAAAAAGACGCACTGCATCGATGCGATAAAAAGAAATACAATTGCCAGCTATAAATATTTTCGAACGGCATGGAAATTTTTATTTAAACACCGCAACAAAAATAATTACAAGTACTATTTCCAATACACGGCTCTATTTATAATGGCACATGAGCTGAATATGTGCGTCATTTGTACTTCCGTTGCGTCGGTGCCAAACTGCCGTAAGAGGCGGAAGTTTCGGTAATTAGTCGATTTGTTACGAATAACATGAAATTAAGATTTTTTCTAACATTTACCTTATATTATACTACATATGGGAATTATTGAAATTACAATTATTTTGACAATTATTTAACAATAATACTTTCTTCAAATGAACACAACGAGTGTAAATCACTTATGCCATGTAATTTGCTCTAAAGAAGATTTGAATTACCATATCACATCGTATATGTGCATATTATAAATGCTTATTGACGTTATCTGCTTTGATTTCTATGCTTGAACGACATTTTTATACGTGTTCCAACTAGTAAACCTTTTTATTTACTTTGAAAAAATATATTAATTTTCATATTCTGCATCCAAAATCTGCGTAAGCATGCTTAATCTAAATTTAATCTATGTTTGTTGAATCTATGTTGAAGAACAATGAAATCCCTTGAGGTAACACCACCCAATTCACAAGTTTCATCATCATAGTAATAGATATATTCAGGGAATAAATAATCCGAACCGTATTTTTGTGACGCTCTCATTATCGAAAGTTGGCATCAGCCACTGGAATTGTTTGTCTGGCGTTTGTCTGGACATTGCGATGTCTTTTTATGCATTTCTATAAACATTGGAACTAAGACATATTAATGCTATGTTGGTGGTCTCTGTTGCGACGGATCCATTAACTAGCCTTTGTTTATATTAACAACAAGCTCCTATTTGAAGACCTAATGAAAATTGAGCCGTGATTTTTTAACTAATTTGAATATTTTGTATTGTGTTAAGATTATTATTAGTCTTATTTCTATAAAGTACGTATTGCTCAAGTGCGACTAGTTCATGTCTTATATTTATCTTCTTTAAAGCATGCAAAAGCTCATGAAAATATGCTCTGAACATAATAATGCGCATAGTGATCTTCAGAGAAATGTCTATCAGATAATTAACATATAAAAATGGAAGAGACTTAAGGTAAATATATATTTAAGGTATAATAAATTGTTTACCAATCAATTACGTTTCCATTTCCTAATGCCAATCCGAAATTTTTATTATCACCTGAGTTGACTGGTAGATACGTCACACGCCATTAAGTCCGCCTTTCGTTAAAAAAAAAAACAAAGGAAAAATTTTTATAAACGAGAGATTTAGGGAAGTGCGCAAGCTATAAATTATTGGTTCTTTGTACATATGTAGATACTAAAAAATGTAGTGCCTTTTATGTCCAGCTTCTACTAAAGTTCTTTCTGTGAGTGAAATTCAGTTGCGACATCATAAGAGATGTGTAACAGACATATGTGCATAATCCTATTATAATAATTATTTCATGGTACAAATATCTTGCCTTGAAATATCCCAAATTTTACATGCATTGGAAGTAACTTTCTTTAACGGATAAGTTTTCTTACTCGGCCCATTGTTTACTATATTTATATTTATAACCGTTAATGGTATTAAATTGTCTCATATTATATTTTCTTGGTACATTCTTTTCTTTGGCTGAAGTACTTATACGTACATATAAAAAGTACCTACTTATGTTAAGTGAGATAGAGATAAACGTGGAAAATGCATAATTACACAAGACTTGTCCGGATTGAATTTCAGGACATTTCAGGACATCGGAAGAGGATACGAACAGTGCTATTTACAGTGTATGAGCTCGAAACACAGTTTAATTTGGGAATTGACGTCAGGGTAACGCCCTTCTTTTAAGTTTCTCACTTCCCAGAATGCACCCAGCGTATTTTATATTTGGATTAAAAACAGACAGGTCGAGGAACCGAAAACTTTTGGCATTTACGGCTTACGAATCAAATTTATAGCGCTATCTAATTTGAGAGCTCCACGAAATTTAATGTGGAAAATGTTCTGCCGGATGTTCTCCCAATATAAAAGTATTTTATAGAATCTTTTATGAAGATTGCTAAGGAAATCTGCTTGTGATTTGTATCTACCTGTCTGGGAAGAAGAAATATTCTGTTACAGGTCATCGGATCCCTTGAAGAGGTACCTGCTTTATCATATTACTGGTTGGTATCTTGGTCGTCCACGATTGACCTAAGTAAATATGTACAAGACTGCCTAAGTCTGATGATAAAACTATTCTAATTTTTAAATAAGAATTCATATTTAAATTATTTCTTTCTTGATGTAGGTAATATAGTACGACTGCACATGCCATGTCTCATTTGTAAGCACTGCAGATTTATTTTGAAGACTGATTTGACTGTTTTGCCAATGATAAATAATAATAGCACTAGTCAACCATCTAGTTGATCATCGTTTAGCATCGTTGACAGCGAAACCACAGGCTGGATTAATTTTTATTTTTCGTTTTATTTTATTTCCGCAGTGAAATCTTTCGAAATTACGAATTATTATATGGAATATAAACATAAAATTTGGTCACTCATGTCACCACATTTTTACTATTTCATTTTCAGTGTGACGCTAATGGTCGATAGACCGATGATACGACAACCATTAGTTTTTCCGTGGAATTAGCAAATTGTAAATAAATAAATTTTAAAGAAATTCATGCCTGTTGGTGCTTTTCAGCTAATCGTTTGTGCTGTATTCTAAGAACAGGTCTTTGTTCAAACCTATATACAAGATGCAACTAAATTTATTTGTTAGTTAAATTAGTTTCTACTAGCTGGTACACGTGCCTTCGTCTGAGTTGCTTAAGATATTAACAATATATTCTATGTACAAGGAAGAAAATAAACAATATTGAAGGAAAAAATGTACTCTGCTAATCTTAAAAAATCGCTATTTTTTCTGTTATTTAAAACTTTAATGACTTAACATTTAATGAAGTTATAGTATTTTTTAAGATAAAGATCGAGTGTATAAGAAGTAGATTTTGTGTGGTGCACGCACAAAGGCAGACCTCTATAATTGTATTTATATATATTAATATATCTTTGTTTTGTCTCTGTCCCATGCCCAACGTTGGGCGTCCACAGCCTGATGATGATTTTTTTTTACTAACTAATACACTACACAAATGAAATATTCCAAGCCAAATACTTTTATGGTTTTAACGAATTAGGGACTTTTGAAAATAATTGATTAAAAACACTTTTTAGGTTGATCAGCACAAAAATTACACGAAGAAACTGTTGTCATATGAAACAACACTAAGATATGAGATTTATGAGACTCATGGTCCAGAAATGCCTCATACTTCATGGCTCATGCTTCAGAAAACTCCAACAAATAAGAAAAGCGTTGTGGGCAAGATACGAAATTCGGAAAAAAAATAAGCGACCTTCTTTTCTAAATACGCTTATGTTGAAAGATAGTACAAACAAATATTATTTGCTACACCTCAGCTGCAGAGTTGTCATATAAATTATGGTAACATCATGTTTCTACTCCTTATTATTGAACACCCACCCAATAATACTCGAATCTTATTGCTGTGTGCGACAGCACTTAGGTTAACATTTCATATAAGTAATTATAATAATGAGGTAGGAAATTATCAAAATTTTATTACTACCATACACTATTTTATTATTTATTGTAAGTTTTATTATTACTATACACTATTTTAAAACCATAACAATAATAAGCTTGTTTTCTGTGAAGAGAGAAGCAAAAGAACAGGTAGCAGAGCGCATTCGATGCCATGATTTTAGCGGCCTGTCTTGAACAAGATACTAGAAATAGGACTGTCAGTGTCAGAATAGTGACAGTTAGTTCACCTAACTGTTTTTAGTAAAAGTGTTGGTTAATATTTAATGAAAGAAATAGGATTGCAAGAATAGTACTGTTAATAACATTATTCCAGTTAGTGAGTATAATATGTCAGTGTGAATTGGTATATCTACGTTAGCGCGTAGCAATTCAACTATCGCCCACTTTTAACACAGTTTGCGGAATTAAGGCTAAGAAATTCCTGGCTTCCAAATGAAAAAGAATTGCTTCAAATGACGTTTGTTTGCGCAAACGCGGGCTACTTTCGAACTCTACCATTGAAGTTTGTTTAAATTCAAATATCTTTTTGGTCTGCTGTGTTTAGATTCGCAATCGAGGCCGTGTATACGTGCATATTATAATAAACAGCACACGAAGTAGCCGGAGAGTGCCTACGGAAAAACAAATGTTACAAATGGAAAATTTTACTGGAATCGGATGTTACGAAATTTGTTCTCTAAGCGAGGAACTTACGAAATTATTGCACTTGGTTAGTTGTATAATATTTAGTTTTATTGAGGGTTTAATCTAAATAAAAGAAGTTTACCTAATATTGCAAAATACGTCCGCATTATATAATATTGTACCTATATTTAGTGTTTGAAATAAATAAAACTTTTAAATAATCAATACAGGAAAAGGAAATTATAAATTCATACAGTCATTTCTATAATTTACATCACAATATGAGCAGTTGTATCCAATAGTAACTAATTACATAAGTGTATTTAGTACATTTAATTAAATGTCATTATTTATACCTTGCCGTTCATGAGAAATGAGACATGGGCCCGTGAAATATACTCGAGTCAGATGTCTTAAGTGTAATGGGGCTAATGATGTGGCGAGGACTCCGTGTGCTATTATTAAACTGAAATTTTCATTCACTCAGGATAGACTGTAGCGCGGTGTTTACTGATTTATAATATGCACAAAAGTAGATTCATAGCATAGAAATGTTTATAACCGCGCTCGCCGTTCCACTTTACGAAAATATACGTCTTGAAAATCATCTGAAAAATGAGCTGCTGAAAATCAGTCTGCAAGCTGCCCTCTCGCGGATGTTTGTGTAGATTAAAAAAAACATGTAACTACATCACTGATATGCTCTAGTGTTTCTGATATAATTGCGTTCTGTTGCAACACTGTTACATTGTTAACTATAAAAGTATTTTCGCTTTTCTCTGTGATTAAATTTGTTGATTCTGTCAGATTTCTGCGTAACATTGTTGCACTGTTTCATCTTTTCGGCGCTCACGACTAAATTACGCGCCGTTTGACGCGTTTACGTTGTTAAAAGCTGTTTATCTTTCACAGTAGACAGAGTGAAGTGTTCTTAATTTATCTGAATTAAAACGTAACGTGGAATTCGCTAAATAAAATTAATACCTAATCGTATTTTAAATTTTTTTCGACGACGCCGCGTTGCGGTTATTATTAGGATACTGCTGCCGACGTACATACATTAATGTTGAATTATAAAGAGATGGCCGTGTTGAGATTGAAAATATTTATGTCATCCTCTTCAGTCACAGGCGTGTGGGTTTATGAAGAGCCTACAATAAAATGAACCCGATGAACTACTTTAATTATATTCTATTGTAACTGTATGTACCTGCTTTGATAAAATTGATGAAAAATTTGGTTTTCATGTAGGTAGGTACCTACTACTTTATTCTATAACGGCATCGACTCTCTTTATTATAAATCCCTACATCGATTAAGCATGTGAGTTGAGTTACAATTTTTGAGTTTTTTAAATGTTTTTTTTCAACGGACCTACTGTTGTTTGAAAGCGGTTCATATCCGATAAACGATAACGATTCATGACTTTAATTGAATTTAGATGTAAGTACATATAATATTTCATATAATAAAAAGGGCAGATACTGTCAGATGCTGGCCCATGGAGGGGGTCTTCGAACCCAGCGTGCGTGTTAGAAAAAAATGGCACGTATGTCAAATACGTGGCACGAGTATGTATGAAAAGACGAATGTCAGGTTTGTAAGAAAAAAAGGCATTTGACAGTCGGTGCTATCTGCCTACCTCGTAATAGACTTAGCGTAATGATAAAAAAACACTAAGTTTGAATTTTTAAGGCTGGTAGAATTTTGTAGTACCTAATTTGTGGAATAAAATAGAACATATAATAAATAAAAATTTGAGCATTGTTTATAGATTGCATTATTTAACTGGGAAGTACCGCTGTATCTCTTGTTACTGCCGTATGACAGCAGTACTTGCATTCTTGTTTTGTACAACACCTGTCCCAGAAATACATCAGGTGAACCTTCTCAAACAATCGTTAACGGTTTGAGCCAACACCTTACAAATAGTCTAAATATTTATTTCTGTACTACATAATTAAAAAAAGTTAGATAAAAGAATATTAATTTAAAATACATTTAAAAAATACAGTTTAACGAATAGCCGTTTCGTATTCCTCGTTAATCTATTGGCTTCGTCTACAAAATGTTTTATAGCACCTAACGCTCGGTATCTATCACTTTTATGTTGGAATCGTGGCTTGAACATAAATTATATATAGACAAGAAGTAGGTTGTTCCAGCACCTTCCTATCTTTTCTTATATTAAGAAATACGTGTAGCCATTAGATAGCTAAGTTATCGTTTATGTACGTAATTACTATAGCGTTTATTAGAAACTGAGGAATATTTGGTTAAAAACATGTATGTATTTTAAATACGGGAACAGGTATATTTCAAATACTACTTATCGTTGGAGATAGTTCACATATCCAAAACATGGTAATTAATGTTAAAGTGAAATAAAATGTATTTTCCCTACATTCAGGATGACTTCTAAAACAACGTGTGATATATTGTGTCATACGCGCAATTAACAAATGTAAAGCTTGTAAACAACATTAATTCTGAATAATGTTGTTCAATGTTTTGCAATAAACCAAATATTATAAGATTTATGTTATAAAAAGCGGAACAATCGTAATATCACGCCTATAATCCCCAAGGGGTAGGCAGAGCAGTGTAGTACACTCCCACGTTTCACCATTTACGTTTACGTACCATGGAATAGATGGTGAGTCTACACCATACACCGGGCACAGATCCAGACTCTGTGTCACTACTAGAAATTCTGAATTAGAAAAATTCAATAGTACTCGACGATTTAATTTAATAGAGAACAGTTGCTTAAACACACTGTTTTTAGACTTAACTAAAATATTTGTTAATACTTTGAATTTAAAAATAAAGTACAGTTTTAGGCACTAACTGCGGCGATGACAGACTCCCGTGTTCGGTCGGCCATTTAGTTTTCGGATTCTTGTGAGAACAGTGACGCCGCCAGAATTATTTCCATGGAAATCTACACGATGTGACTATTTATTAATAAAACCTAATTTATGATTATAAGTAGGTTTATAAAATTGGACATTAATGTTGTATTAATTGTTACCTAATGGTATTTGAATAATCAAACAGTGGCTGACTAGAAAAGTAGGTATTTCTTAAATTTTTCCATGTATTTTTTACTGGCGTCTACGTTACATTGAACCAGAACGTTTCATATTATAGACACGGACAGTTTTACGAATATCCAAAGCAGACTTATGCTTGATTAAATCCGCAATGGAATGAACATAAATCTTAATATTCCAATGCTAGTATTCAATTACATTCTATTAACGTTAAACAATACAGTTCAATTCACGTAATATGCTACAATGACATGTAAAAAGAGAAACACATTTAAAGCACAGATTTAAAAAGAAATACATCGACATTTGAAAAGAATTAGTACTCGTAATTATTTAAATTTTTTCATTCTTTTATGCCTCCACATACAGAAATAAGTACAGGTAAAAAGTAGAGTTTTCCCTTTTTAAAGCATCAACCGAGTATACGATTTTTCTGCCAAAGAACACTTTATGTTAATATTTTTATACTCTTTGAGTTGTACATTCTGTTAATATAGATGTGGCCAGCATAGCTGACTCAGGTCTTGATTTCTCCGATTCTGAATGGAGTCTTTCTATACAAGATTCGTTTTTTTTTGCAAACCAAATATAAATTTTAAAAGAAATTAGATTATTACCAGTTACAGTTAATACATTAAATAATTCCATATCTTCGATTTTTATTCTTCTCCTTAGGGATGATGTCTTCATGTTGCCTGACAAATTTCTATTATAGGGATTTGCCGATTCAATCAAAATTTTTCCGGCTTAATCGAAAATGGCGGGAATGACTTAATGAAAAAAAATATATTAGTCTAAAGTACTAATAGATTTTGTACAACATTTAGTAGTAGGTAACCGATTAAAATAGTGTTCAATATGTTACTTAAGTCAATGTCCACTAGTGGACCAGAAAAGACTGTCTTGATGATGAGGGTGATTACGTTAGTAAGGTATGTACATCTAGCAATTCAGTAGATAGATACTGATTCAGATTCAGTAGACTGGGAGATACTGTTAAACAAATATAACTACCAGATCTCTTGGATCCGTTCATCTATGTATATTCTAAGTGACTCTAAGGAATTATGTGTATTCCTTTCCTTTTTCTAATAAACCAAGATCCAAATTCAAATAGAAATAAATTTACGACCTGAATCAGCCACTGACGGCTTGCTAGGCTTCAGATTTAGAGTTTAGAAAATGCCACGTGTCTCATTTGTGCTACTCTGTCTCACTAATTCAGCTCCATATGAAGCTTGGTCAGTGTTGCTAACAGTTTCAAAGCTTGAAAATACTTAAAAAATGTTACAATGCAACTTTTAATGTTATATAAATATGAACTATACCTAATTGATTTGATTTCTTAAATGATTTTGTTAATAACCCCTTAGAAGAGTAAGAAAATTAAACACTAACGTACGCCTGAAATAAATTTGGAACCATAAATATATATAATATATGACCAAGATTTCATTTCTATGGGATAATTAGTTTCTCACTGTAATTTAAATATTCATTCATATTGTAAGTAGCACTTAAGAACCACCTGTATAAATGAAACGAATAATTTTCATGTGCTTAAATATATGATGCATAAATTTGAAATTTAT
>DWFV01002002.1:0-10364 GCA_018246775.1 Parelbella machaon machaon | reverse complement strand
AATCAAAATTTTGCACTCATGTTCCCTAATGTGTACTTGAAATTCCAAAGATGTGTATATTTTTATTAAGTATAGATTGTCTTTTTTGATCCCAAACAGCTTCTGGTACGAAACGTTCCTCATTTATTTTTTGTGGAAACGCAGAAGTTTATACTGCTTACGTAAATGTCATTAACGCGAAAACATTTTACAGCGAAGAATTTGACGTTTTTAAATGTTCTTTTTCTCCGTAGGACTTAAGTGCTCGCCTCCAAAATACTTTTGAAATGAAGCCCCACATTTGAATTCGTTAATTTTGACCGTAATCTATTTCCTCTCACAGAAAAACTGTGACTATCGCGAGGACACTCGTTCTAGAAAACCGACAAATTATCTAAGACGACATTAGACGACATTAAACTTACAAGATTTTACTTTCTCATTTAAACCACAAAACTTTGCTGCCGCTGAATCCATCATAAATTTACAGCAGACCGGAAGCCAGTTAACAGAGAAATTAGTTTAGTAGTTACAAAAATATTCTAGTTATACCATATATGTATATGCATAAATATATACATACGTAAATTCATATTGAAAAAGATCGGTTCCAAGTTCCTAGTAGCACTTTTAAAGTATTACCCCATCATATACGCAAACGACTATTTAAATATGAAAAAATGCTGACACCTATTAAAAAATTGCTTATTAAAAATTCCTTTTTATAAAATATACAGTCTATTACGAGAAATTCTCAATTTTAACACAGTATAATGTGTACATATTAAGTATACTATAAGGATAATAAGACAAAAGGCAGAGTCGCTAAATGCAGTGCGACTTAATTGAAGCGGGCTAGTCCTCGCATACCGGAATATTTGGGCTGACCCATTTTTGCACGGCAGCGGTGTTTTTAAGTAAATGAACAGAGATCCTTTAGTCTGGCCTTTTAAAATGTTTTTCACACTGAATTTTTGTTGCATCATTATTGTCGAGGAGTGCTAAGAAAATAGACATTTTTACTCAAGCCCGCCAACATGATCAGTTGCATCTTCTACTTCACACCTCGATTTTCATACTTCTGGTGTGAAGTAAGAACAGACAAAGTGACGTAGGTAGTAATAGAACATTTTTACAGTTATAACAGAAACATTGAGTAAACAAATATTTAAGCGGTACATAATCACACAAAAAAAACATTGAAGAAATATTTTTGAAAAAAATTTTTCATTAACTTTTATTGTAAACAAAAAGTAACAAAAATCATCATCAGAAATATTTGTGATTGAATTGTTGTTTTGTAATCCAAAAGTACCGAAACTGTAACATTTATTAAATACACATCGTGATATAATTGAAGTTCGCCGAGAACGGAATATTTCGGGATCTCCATTTTACGAGGACCGGGTTTTTAAGTAAATGAAGGAAAAATCCCTTAGCTTGGTGACGCTTTTAAAAGATTTTCAGACCCAACTTTTTTAACACATTTTCTGTCCATTGTCTGGAACATTTATAGACATATACACATATATAGCTCTTCAGATTTCAGCTTAGAAACTTAAACATATTTTCTATGATTCCTTTCACTTTACTTTATCAAAGTGATGAGTATAATAATGGTATAAATGTCTTATTTGTCCAGTGGCATGGTCAATCGGATTCATGTATATAAATTTTCACCCGACTGCACCAGAAGAAGAATAATGTTTTTCAAGAGTTTGTATTTAAAGTAAGTATTTGGGACGTTCTACCTCCCAAATGTCTTGACGGATTTAACAGATGAGGTGTCATTGAATTCCTTTCCACTATTCCTGTGATATAGAACTATAATAATTGTACAATTATTTCATTACGGCACCTGCGAATAAAAATAGGAGGAAGAGACCAGAATTTAAAAAAAAAACGCCGTTTGATTGCACATGTACGAGAGTTAAGCCGGTACATTATTTAATGACATGCATTTATCATCAGTCCTTTTATCGTTTCACTATTGAAGACTGGTCTCCTCTCAGCATAAGTCTCTGGTCTCCTCTCAAAATGAGTCGAATTAATACCATAGTATGCTACGATCGCCAAGCTGATTTGGCAGAATATATAGATATTTGCTGAAAGCTTTACAGAAAAATAGGGCTACAAGGGTTTGGTTTTACAAAGCTTACTTTAAAATTGAAACATTTTCGTTGCTTACGTAAAGTGCGCTGGAAAGACTAGTGCTGCTCACTAAACGCGCTGCAGCGTAATTGAAGCGCCAAGTTCTCCTTCGCTTCCGAGAGTACTATTTTTGTAGCGAGCGTATTTTTAGCTACAAATATTACCTACATATGTATATAAGTTTCGTCGCACGGTTTATTTTGACATGAAATTAAACAACACAATTGATGTTTGCCATATCGCCATATCAGGGTCCACGCATTTCTATTCCTATAACATTGATGTGTTTCTTCTACAATTATCAAATTTATCACTCTCTTCATACAAGTACGTCGCTTTTGGAAGTTTCTGGTTTCTCTAATATTCAGTACCTGACATATTTGGTCAAAATAAGTAAATTAGTCTTATAAAACATGTATATATTAGTATTACACAGTTTTCGGTAGTCACTAGTGACATATCCAAATTGTCATATGATCGATCGAATCAATGTATTCGTTTTAAGGCAACCCTGAGACGAATTCCATACAAAAATCAATTTATTTAATTTTGTCGTGTAACGCCTACATTTAAATAAAAATATTACCGTTACCCGTGTAAAATGTGTTACAAAAAGGCTAGCGATTTCCACAAAATGCTGGCCAGCGTAATTGAAGCGCCAAGTTCGAGCTCGGAATATTTTCGAGAGGATTCTTTTTGTACGGAGCGCACTTTTGGGGCAAATGAAGGTGGCGCACCAGCAATATCCAGCTTAGCTTTGGTGTTGGCATAACTTACTAAATACTATTCTTAAACAATGTTTATATGAAACATTTGTAGTAGGAATAAGTCCGGATTAGTGTCCGGATTATGGAAATATATTCAATCGTGGGATGCGTAACTTTAATGGTGAATTGTGAGAGAGTACTGCACTCTCGTGGAGGAAATACAAGTGTGACATTATGTTATATTTAAGTTTTGTGTATAAAACACGGTGGGTTATTGATTTTACAAAATTATATCCAGCATGTTGGACCAGATTTCGATTTCACAAAAGAGAAACAAAAAAAACGATCTGAAAATTGACACAAATTCAAATAAACAGTCATTTTTCGTTTGTGCCATCCTGTCGTACTAACCATATATAACATTTGAAAATGAATTAAAACTTAGACTATTATTTGCCGTTTTTATAATCTAATTAACAAATCTACATGTTGCGATACAAACAAGTAACAATTTATATGAAAAATGTAAGGACTCCTTAAAATTTTAATTGCAATTTGTACTTCCATAGTCGAATTTTGTTAGAGCTATTTTTTATGATTATAGTTTTCGGTGAGCCTAGAAACTATCTGGTGGTGTTTGTAGTTTGTGGTATCTGTAACACACCTCAGGTAAATGCGATTCTGATGCTCATACATATTCTTATAGCCAATAGGTTAGAACAGAACTATTGTAGTACTACTGCCTAACGACATTAATATTAAGTTCACAGTAAGTGTATAATCCACATTATTACTTTTAATGCATAGTCATTAACAAGAAGTAAATATTAAAATACATATACGTAGATTTTATTACTCAAACTTTTTTAGCCGTTACAAATTCTAAAATTTAAATAATTTTTTTGAACAATAAAAACAGGCAACCTTTTTAATTAATTAAAAATATGTATTTTCGCTTTTACTTAAAATAAATTATAGTAAAAATTATATTTAGCGAAGCATGCGTTTTGTAGATCCTTGTATTTCCCACACCAATCTGGTTAATGGCACTGAAATGGTCGCGAGGAGAATTACCAAAACATGCGATAAATTGCAGAGTCGAAATTTAAATTCTTTATGGTTTTTTAACAATTACAATCACTATGCTAAATGACGTTCAAATATCAACATCATCATACAATGTATTTTTTTCCAGCAAAATTAATTTAAGTAACATCCATTAAAAAGCGCAATTACAAGTACAGTCCTTTTATTCAATTTCCGCGAAATTTAGCGCAGCGTCTCTATGTGGCGTTTACATTTTTTTGAAATGATTTGAAAAAAGAATATGTAAATAATGAGCACTTATAACGGTTGGTGTTCTCAACAGAGGTTTCTCAACGAAACAACTTTTAAATAATTTGCTTACAAGAAATAAAAAAAAAACAGCTTAAATTAACCTATAACTTGTTATGAAAATCTAGCAGGGAACAACATTTTAATATAAATAAAACGTAAGCCTGAAAGTAGGTTCGAGAAGAAACGAGCTACGTGAACTCTACCGTTCCGAAACATATGAATAAAATGTGTGTCACTGATTCCGAGAGTGTACATTTGTGCGCTATGAAGTAGGAACTCGTGCAGGCGATCATTTGAGAACTACATTTTACACGGATTTCTTATAATATTTACGAGTCGATGCTTTCAAGCAGGTATGCTTCAGCAGATTGAAATCTTTCAATGTATGGATCCGAGAACTGTGTTATTTTTGTAAATAAGAGTACTGTCATTAGACTACTTTGTAGAATGTAAGTGCATTAAAATACCCCGAATACCCTACGTTGCCATCAATTATGACGATGTTCCTTTTGTCCAAGTACAAAAGTGCCAAAACACCATCTTAGTGTTTATCATTGCTACAACACAAATGGGGTCGAACAATTTTGTCTGTTGACAATAGGATAGTGAAGATCTGTACAAAAATGTTAATGGACGACAACGACCACTCGTGACTGTTAGTTGCTCTCTTGCTCCTCTCTTTACATATACAAACTAATGTTTTTTTTTCCTAGCTTAACTTAGCCACGTTATATTAAGTTATTTGTTACATTTATTTATTTATTAGTGTGTTGCACCGATCAACATGATTTAGGCAAACAATTGATTAGTATGACAGACAAATCATTTCGAAATGGTCAATGGATTTGCAGATTACTATATTACATTAAGGAGTCCATACTCTCTGTATAAAATGGCTCATCTTCCTAGATGATATACAGCTATTCCTGTAGCTGATGGCTTACTATTGATAATTATTCATTCATTTATATATCATATCTGGTAAAAATATCATATCTGGTAAATTTATCATATCTGCATGCAAGAACGAATATATGTATGCCTAATTCGCATAAAATATTTACCGCTAGTATATATACTATACATGTTTATTACCATAACAAACAAACAAGCATCGAACCGTTGTGTTCAATCCTTACCAAGTTATACATATTTACAAACTTTAAAAAGACAAGAATACTTCCCTCGAATATTCTCGAATATTTTCAAATAAACGTCAGCGAAAATATACCTGTTAACACATATTCAGCCGTACCGTATTCAAATTTTTTATGAGATTTATCTAGACTCTATTTTTGAGCCTCATGTTTGAGTAAGAGAGAGATTTAGAATTTAAAATATTCCTGAATAAGTAAACTTACGTATAACGTTTCAATATTATCGCATAGAGATATCCTGTCACACACTACACAGTATACCTGTCAGTACTATACTCAAATAAATAATTTTTCTACACCTACCTCCATTCACACTGACCAAAATAACTTATCTATTATTGTAAGTGTACCATTTTACTGAAATAGCTATTTCTAAAGAACTTTCACTATCACTTTAATGAGTAAAGCTCTCACTAAGACTGTACTGTACTCAAGCAAATTGAACAGCAGCGTTATAATTTCTATACAGAAAATAAGAAGCTACATATTTACATCATTGTCACCAAACAGTAAGAGGCATATGTATTATATACATTTGTAATTTATGACCGAAAATATTATCTGTTACAATTTATTTTAATTCAAAAATCGAACACATGCATTACAATTTTAATTTAAAAAATGGAACACACTCATTACAATTTTAATTTAATAATCGAACACATTCAAAATAGCCCCCGCATTTTTTTAACTCGCGGCGTTAAATCGTCGCGCGCTTACGTTAATGTATCGGTTGGAATAATACGGTTTTGCCAACGGTTTTGCGTTTTGATGTTTTGCGTCGTTTCGTTTCGTTTCGTTTTAATTCTCGCCGAGAACCCGCTCGGTTTTCCGTTTCGTTAATTCCAGGTTACGCAAAAACGGAAAACTCGAATCCTGTATCGCTAACATTGGTTTTTATTTTTAACGGAAATTCGAAATTCGAATGGGAAAACTATGGCGAAATCGTACGATGGGTTTATTGAGTGATGCAGGTACGCAGTTAGCACTTGAAATTTAAAATTTATAGTTTTTTAAGTCATTGAGTTGTTCGAGATACTAAATTTAAAAAAAATATCTCCATTTGACAAAATTATGTAGGTAATTCATGCCTTTAATTATCGTAATTATGTCACTATTAAAAAAGTTATATAGGTATAAAATATTTTTTACAATTCTTTTCATATATAGTACTAGAAGTCCTAGACACGTGTCATCTCAAGCAACAAAAAAACCCATAACTACAAAAACAATTTCTGTTATTGAAAATTTTTATTTCTACCGTTTTCATAACTTCCTAATCGCATTTTATCTTTTTGCATAATTCTTTTCTATAATATTATATTATACTATTTATAATATTATAATTTCTGATAAGTCTATGACCAGCGACTACTACCAAATAGTCCACATACTTAGATAAAGTCTTCTCTCCCATACAAAATAAAGTGTACTACAGATCATTAAAACTGAGCCTCCTGTTACGTAACGTTTAAACAATTAAAATCCCCGCACACAAAAATCATACTTAATTCTGCTCTACAGAGCAAATAATCCAGTGAATTCTTCTGGTGCCGTTAAATCCTATTTATATCGCTCTCTCCCTTCATATGTTAGAAAGAGATAGACTTGAACAGTACCCTATGAGTGCCATGACGTCCGCGCTAATATGGTGTTAGGTCAAGGACGTTTTTTCAGCAAAACGATAAATCGTTTCGGCAAGTTCGTAAGCAAACATCACATATTCTTAGCTTTTAATATAACAATCTACCGACTAAGTAAAATACCGTAAATTTATTTTTATTGTATTGTACCTATGTATTATAACACTACAATACATAGAAATAGAATGATCACGGCTTAAACTCGGCTTAAAGAAATGAATGAAATTTGTAATTTGAAAATGGCATACCAGACTTTGTTACTTTTTTAAGCTGTTGTTGGCTCTAGTAACTTAACGTTCGTTCAAAAAGCAATGTTTCGTTACAAATATATTACCACAAAAATACATTACATATTTGTTTTCAGTCTAACTCACAAAAAATCACTAGCAAATTATCATGTTTCTGTTTATGATATTGTTTTAATGAATAAAACTTGCTTTATTCTCCTTCAAAATAGTTTTATCATAAAAGGAATAATTACGAATTATAACGAATAGCAAGTCGATACGAACATTCCTTTCATTTAAAGTCACTCGCGCTCGCCCCGCTGAGTGATTTCAGAAAATCCTTTCGGAAGGGCCGTCGAATTAGGGCCCTAAGTAAACAGGATTACCTTATATTTGTACATTCTCGGGATATGTTTTATTTGAAGGCCCTAGAGTATTCCATTTACATTTTATTAAAAGAGCCTTTGACCTGCACTTTGTTTATTTACGTAATTATATATGCATTTCTTTGGACCTTGATTTTTAATCAATATTACATTATAAGTCATTTTTAAACGCATCCGCGCATCTTGTTTTGTGAATTTAATTACCGTCATAAACAGGCAATAGTTCATTACAAACGTCGTTTTGAATCCGATTTATTTCTTGATTATATTTGCGCAAATAAAATTTCTATGGTCACATCAAATTAATTTAAAATTGAAACAATTAAATAGAAAAAAAATTATAGGTACACCAATAATTGCCTGTTAAATGCAACATGCATTTATAAATATTCCATTATGATGATATGTCTATTGAAATTTTTATATATTGGGTATATTTGCTTTTCAATATTACTCACTGTCTAAGCAGTATGTATTCAAATCAAGTTCTAAAACTTGATTCGAATACATATGGAAATATGTCTCCCACTACATAAATTCATATTTCCTTTATTTAATAGGTTTGAAAATTTGACTAACAGTGGAAGTAATCCGAACTACACACCTCAGTAGTGACATAAGTCATTACTTACTGCGCAGCTGGAGGAAGCGCTGCCGAAAGCAGTTAAGATAAGCGACAGTTTCCCAGTAATGGAACCGAACTATTAGTTCAAAGTTTTCTTTGTCAATTTGCCCGCATCACTGAACTATTTAGCATATAGATAATAATTAAATTTAGGGTACTATACTGCTTTGCATTCGGCGATCACAGGCATGATGTTACGTTTTTTACGTCTTATAATTAAATTGATATTCTATAGACAAATATTTTACATATATTTGCATGCCTACCTTTATAAATTCGACAAGGTTGTTAGCGTAGAAAAAAAATTTAGAATATCTCTGGTGAAGAGAGAACTATAAAAAACCCAGAACTATTACAATTTAACTACGCACAGTGAAGTATTTAGGAATGTACATTGAAACTACATATGTACGTACATATGTCTATGTCGCGTAATTTAATCGATTTGCAAAACCATTTAAATGCCAATAAAAGAACTCAAATATTTTAATTCCAAAATCAATTCAAAAATCCTTAAATGTTTCATCAGTTTCATACACAAAGTCCTATTGAATGTAAGTCCATTAAAATGACAGCTGGTGTTAACTGAATGAATAATATTATTCCTACAGTCCTGTCTGAGTTTGGTGACAGGTGTCTTGAGCGACCGCGACTCATTTCCTTCTTTCTTCGTAGAACACTGAAACTTCTGAAGTCCAACATAATTGAGTTACCAGCCATGAATACGTTAGAACGTGTATATGGAAATAAATTCATACAGGACTATTAGAACCTTACCTTAGACAGTGTTACTGCGTAATTCCAAACGTCCCATTTTCAACAATATGTATCTTTATTACAGTCGATACACGAACAAGAGCGTTCCCCCTATTTTCGTCAGTCGGAGAATTAGTTCAAGAAGAATGTGATCGATTTACAATTGTCAGATTTTATAATCTGTTGAAATAAAACTTTACCTAATTTCTGTCCTCTCGTTCGTTCGGTGCTCTCTGCCAATTTGCAAGAGACTTGGCGTCAGCATATAACAATTATTATTATAACGTGATATCTCGCCTGTATCTTCTCAAAGGGGTAGGCCGAGGGGTGTAGTACACTTCCACGTTTATCCAGTTACGTGTATGCCCCATAATTATATAGGCGTGAAAATAAGACCATACACGGGACACAAATCTAGACTCCGAACTACAACAAGGAGTTTTAAGTTAGAAAAACTCAACAGCAGCCGAACCAAGGATGGAACACAGGTCTTCTCACTCAGTAGTCGCGCTTGCAAACACTCGACCAACGAGGCAGTCAATAAATTAATAAATGTACAAAGACGCAAGTACCATGTGAAGGTAAGAGGGTAAGAGGGTAAGAAGGTAGGAAGGAAGATAGAAATATCCGTCAGTTATTCTTAGACAAGCAACGCTACACATAGCAAACCAATAGATGGTTTCCGCATATGTAAAACTCATGTCAGAGCTGATCCTTATTTCTTAATAGACCAGCATTTGGTAACAATGTTATCTAATGAGAAGTGAGGTGCAGCATAGTGCGTAGCTGGCTGGCCTAGAAAGCGCCACTTGATGTATTCGTAGCAGAGCGTAAATATCTTACAATTTATTTTAGGTTCCAAATATTTTTTCATAATGACCATTAAATCAGGATAGAATCTTCAGGCCTTCATAATTCATAAGCTACGAGTATACTCAGCAGTTCGAAGGTAATGAATTTAAACGAATACAAAAAGTTAATTTGCTAAAGTACGAAGCCACACAAATTCTTGGAAATATTTAAGAAATTGTTTATGAAGAGAATATTGTCGCCAGCTTCATATTTTGCCAGAGTAAATCTTTTGTCCTTGGAATTCAATGGCCCGTGGCAAGTTAAAATCATAATAAACGAATACTGCATAGACTTATAAGGACTGGAGGTGACTGTGACAATTTTTATATATTTGTAATATATATCATATGCTCCTTGCTAACGGTATGTAAATGAGATATCCATTCAGTACAAAATTATACGTTCATATTATCATATTTTAATTTACATATGCATGTACTCGTATATATTCTATTAATGATTAACTTTTATTAATTGCAATGGGACAGAACACATATATTAAGAGCAGCATTTTAGCATTTTAACATTTAGCAGTATATTACA
>DWFV01002001.1:0-10365 GCA_018246775.1 Parelbella machaon machaon | reverse complement strand
AGACTTAATTTATAGATAGTGTTATAACAATATCATAATACCTTTTAACATTCGAATTTTTATCTTCTCTGAATGAAAAAGCTCAGAGTTAACACAAACAGAAAGGCGTGTAAGATATCTCACCAGCAGAGTTAGTGGCTATGATGCGGAACTCATAGTCCGCCCTTTCGCTCAGATTGAGTGCTGTGTAGGTCGTATCCAGGACAGTGTAATCGTTACATTTGTGCCACACCGCTCCGCCAACTTCACGCCGCTCAATAATGTATCCCGTTATACGGGAACCTGAGGACGGAAGAACATTTTACACGTTACAGGTTTCAATTACATCCTTACAATCTCAAATTATCTAAACTGTAAGGGATTATGAAATATTTAGTCAAGGGAAATTTCAAATAAATATTACTGTAGAATCAAAGTTTACAAATTGGGATACGGCATATCCCTTGGCAACTTCAAATTATATCTGTAATTTTCTATTTATTTATTTATTTATCCTTTAATTTTGATAACAAAGGGAGGATTTAATGCCAACTGACATTTTCTACCAGTCTGTCCATGTGATGATGAAAAGTTGGGGTAGGCACACTTAACATCCAAAAGGAAAACAAAGCTTAATATATTTCATCCAAAATACAAAAAATATTTCTTTCATCTCAACTACGTATATCTTGCCAACATCTGAAGATGACCGATATGACCGATAAGACGACTTGGATATGAGAAAACACACATACCTCCATCATTAGCTGGTGCGTCCCATGCAATGTCAACGTAGTTGCGTCCAACCCGCAGTACTCTCGGTGACCGGGGCGCTGATGGAGGACCAGCTCGCGCGCGCACCTTGAAGGGTTGCGAGCTGCTGCTGTACTTGCTGAAACCGGCAGCGTTCTTGGCGCGGACGCGGAACTCGTACTCGTGGCCTGGCTCCAGATTGTAGGCCTGGAGGAGAAAATGAGATTATGAAATACATAATTAACATAGTGTTGTGGGTGATAAATGTATAATATGAAAAAAACATGAGTTATTAAGAGGCTCTCCTATATTTAGTTTAATTTCAGTTTAGACCAATAAAAATGTGTGCTATGTACACATGAAATAAATATGCATGTAATAAACACGCCTATACTACATATATATATATCTACATACTACTGTTTTTTTGTAAATAAATAATTAATTTTATTTTGTTTCAGTATGCAATATACTGCATTATATTGTATGTAGCGATTCTAAGAAGAATACTGGTAAATTAATCTCATTTGTTTTTCCAAAACAATTAAAAACCTTTGAATTCCTTTATTATACAAACATAACATGTATGTAACAATGTAACATATTCTATCCCATACCTGGTAGTTGCAGTCCTTGACGAGGTAATCAGAACTGCACCATACGCTGTCGCGCACGTCCCGGAAGTCCACCCTGTAGCCCTGGATCCTGGAACCACCGTCTGACCTGGGTCTATCCCAGATAACAGTGCCGGTGGATCCGTCCCAATCGATAACACGTGGCATGCCAGGTGGGTCTGGGATTGTGAATGGGTACTGGAAAACATCAAATAAATGAGATTAGATACGGATGGTTTGCTTTTGAGACATTTTATATGATGTTGTGTATTTCGTAATTCTTGAGTAGACATTGTTCATGTATATGGCTGAGTAAAATGAATTTTTACATATTCGTTGAGTTATCCGGTCATTAGTGTAGCGTAATGTAGATATAATATTTTGATTTAATTCTAACAAAGGCTTTGATTAACCGTAGTTGAATATTTTATATCTAAAACTAACATTTGAACCTTATCATATCTTCCTATAAATAGGGGCCTTAGAAAGTCAATAGCATTGGCTGAATCAATTATACATTCTATTTAAGTTTATATCCACATAAGCAGTGACTGGTCAGCAATTTTTCGAGAGCTAAACATAAATTAATTGATAGAGGTAACATAAAACACTGAAAATATAGAAAGAGACGCAACAAACCTTGGCAGTGACAGAATCGTCCATGGTAAGCGGCTCAGAGACCCCATAAAGATTCTCCGCGCGCACCCTGAAGGTATATTTGCGGTTGGCTTCCAAACCCATAACGTTGTAGTGGCAATTACGTACGAATGAAGAGATCTTTGACCACACCTAAAAAGGAAAATTTTCCGTTAGTAAAAAAAATTGACATAAAAAAAGACAGGAATCAATGTAGACTTAACTCCTGAAATTTTGGTCTGAAATACTCCAGTTATGTAGACATTTAGCTATATTATTATTCAGTAATATTCAGATGTCTTTTCGAGATTTTAATGCGCGAGAAAATTATATTCTCACAAAATTTGGCAGCCTTTTCAGGAATCACTTATAGAACTTTATAGAAATTAACCCGATTGATATTTCAATGCTGTCAATTCCAAATATTGGAAAAAACATTGTCTGTTTTGAAATTTATCAAAACACGTCCTGAAATGAGTCTTGGCCATCCATTTAGGACAGAAAGTGCTTTAAGACTAAGTCTTTACATCAAAGTTGGATGAAAGTTACTTACAGTCACGCAAGGGCTTTCTTGTTACTTCTTAATTTATCTTTCCTAATTAAATGTTCTTATATATACGTAATGTCTTCAATACTTACTCCAATATTATCCATCTTCTCAACAATGTAGTTGGTGATCGGTGAACCGCCGTCGTCTAGTGGTGGTTTCCATGACAACGTGCAGCCATCTGGCGTGATATCGTACGCATCTAGTGGACCCACAGGTGGTGATGGTTTGTCGACTACCAATACCTAGTAATCAAAATGAAAAAAATTGTGATTAATAACAATAATATAAAAAAGCTTTGCATCTCTCTCTTTCTTTGATGTTGTCATTATAAAAAATAGACATTTATTAAGATCACTTCTCAAGATTACATATTTATATTTTGTAATTCACTTACTCTGCAGGTAGCGCTATCAGAGCCTTCGCTGTTAACCAGCTGAATGGTATAAGAGCCAGTGTCGGATCGCTTCGCGCACGAGTTTATGAACACTGTATCCACATCCGAGGTGACGAAGCGTATCCTGTTGTCTGGGAACACCTCATCGTTGTTTATGATCCATGATGCCTAGAGATGTGAAAAACAAATGTTAAGGTTAATTGGAATACACGATTATACTATCATCTGGACGATGAAATCACATCTATTAATAATTAATTAGTTTTCTAAAATTTTTATCCATCGTGTGATCAATCTTAAGAACCAAAGCACATTTATATTCAGATTTTTCCTTCTTTCATACATTTTACTAACTTCGTTTATTTTACAGGTTATCAGACACAAATTAAAAATACTATGTTTACTAAACTAGTTTTTTTGTTTATTTTATAAGACTACATTCAGAACAGTTTATCAATCGACAAATTATTTCTTGCAAAAAGTGGTCATTATAGAAAACAATCTACGCACCTTCGGCCTTGGGTTGCCAGTAAAAGGCACAGTAATCTTAATCTCTTCTCCGGCGATGACGGTGATATCGCGCAGACTGAGATCGCTTGTGATACGCGGCGAATTGGGTGGTGCACAAGCACGGATGGCATCAGAGCTTTGAGACCAGCTGCCCTGACCTGCGGCGTTGACAGCGGCCACGCGGAATTCATATTCGTGGTTCTCAATCAGTCCCGTTACTTTATAGGTTGTGTCTGGAATGTGTGCATGGGACGCCTTCGTCCATTTGTCTTCAGTGATAAGTCGTTTTTCGAGTACGTAGCCCGTAATTGGCGAACCGCCGTCGTGACGCGGCTTGGTCCATGTAACTGTGATGGAAGACTCGGTTGTCTCAACTGATCTTGGCGCTCCGGGTGGACCTGGCGGGTCGAACGGATGTCTCGCCCTAATTGGCTCAGTTGTCTGAGCCGGGTCAGACTGTCCGTACTGGTTTTCCGCCATAACGCGGAAATCGTAGCTCTTTCCGACCGAAAGGTTCTTAACCCGCAGGAACGGTGTTGTGACGTAGCCGGATACCTTTGTCCAGTTCTGTGTACGAGCTTCACGCTTCTCAACAACGTAGTTAGTGATTTCACCGCCACCGTTGTCCTTTGGTGGATTCCAGTACAACGTGAGTGCCTCACCCTCAAATTCATCTGCACGCAGGTTTTCTGGTTTACCAGGCCTGTCCAAGACACGAACGTTAATCGTGGCGGTATCATATCCAGATGGATTGCGCAGTTGTAAGCGGTATTGACCACCATCAGACCTCTTTGCGTTCTTGACGACAAGTGACGCTGATTCGGGCGTAATCTTCTGGAATATTCTAGAATCTCCATCGACATCCAGTAAGTTGTCGTCAGCAAACCAGGAAGCAGTAGGCTGAGGGAATCCAGTGTATGGAACGTGAATCGAGAAGTCTTCACCGGCACGTACTGTAATATCTCTAACACCACCCAGGTCCATACAGGGTTTATTAGGTTGTTCTGCGATAACAATATCCGGTGTAGGCTTGCTTGGATCAGACCTGCCAACATCGTTGACCGCGATGACTCTGAATTGATACTCTTCACCTTCCTTGAGTTTTGGTATAGTATGAACAAGACTGGGTATAGGTACATCGTTGACGTCTTTCCAGTCTTTGTCTCCCTTGGCTTTTTGTTGGATAATGTAACCCTTGATTTTCGCTCCACCATCGCTCTTTGGTGGTCTCCAGGATAGAGTAACGGAGTCTCTCGTAACTCTATCTGGTTTTGGAGCCTCTGGTGCACTAGGCTTCAGCCGTTGTGTCTGCGCAATAATTGGTTCAGTTGGCTTACTGGGTTTGCCAGGTCCGGCTTCATTGACGGCAATAACACGGAACTCATACTTGTTTCCTTCACGTAAGTCTTGAACAGTGTAACAAGTATTTGGTGTAGGGTAGTTGTTAACCTTTATCCATTCACCACCACGTTCCCTCTTTTCAACATAATATCCAGTGATCGGTTTACCACCACAATTTGCTGGTGGATTCCATTCAAGCGAGCAGCTGTTTGAACTGTATCCAGTAATTCTTGGCGTTTCTGGCGCATCTGGTGGGTCAAACGGTGATTTGGCAATAACCGGTTTGCTCTCGAGGGGTTCAGATACACCGTATAAGTTCTCGGCTCGTACTCTGAAGATATACTTTTTGCCCTCTGTCAAATTCTTTACCGTATAGGAGCATTTTGGACAGAATCCAGCAACAGTACGCCAGTCATTAACTCCATACTCAGCGACTTCCACGACATATCCAGTGATTTCGCTGCCACCATCATCTGTGGGCGGTTGCCACGTAAGGCTAATAGCATCGTGTGTGACTGGTGTGCAAATAAGCGGTCCTTTCGGTATTCCGGGCTTGTCAACTACAATAACTTCAATATCAGCAGAATCTTTGCCATGCTCGTTGGAAGCTGTAATAGTGTATTTACCAGCATCCTCCCTTGTAGATTTCTCAATAGACAGTTTAGTTTCATCTATCTTTGTTTCAGCTGAAACCCTGTGGGATGGTACCAGTGGCACAGATCCCTTAGACCAGCTAATAGTCGGAGTTGGAGCACCAGCAAGTGGAATGTTAATATTGATTGGTTCACCTGCGCGAACTTTGATTTTACGCCCAACGAGGTGATCCAAGAACAATTTCGGTTTCTCTTTCATCGGCTTAGCAATAAATACATTGGATGGGTCAGAAGGTTGACCTGGGCCAGCTGCATTGACAGCGGATACTCTATATTCATATTGATGACCTTCTTGTACTCTGTCATCTTCATATTCATTAAATCTGACTGGGTCTCTGTTTAATTTAATCCAACGACCAGTAGCTTTATCTCTTCTTTCAATATCATATCCAAGAATGTTCGATCCTCCGTTGGAGATCGGAGAAGACCATCTGATCTTAATATGATCTTTGTCTGCGGATACGAGTTCTGGTTTACCAGGCTTTCCAGGCACCGTGTACTGGTTCTTGGCCACAATAGCTTTGTCAGTTACGAGTGGTTCAGAACGTCCTTGCAAGTTTTCAGCAAATACTCTGAATTCGTACTTAGTACCTTCAGAGAGACGAGGAACAGTGGCATGATTGTACTTAGGATTTACGTAAGTGACAGCCGGTACCCACCCACCGCCATGAGTCAAATCGCGTTTCTCAATAACGTAAGCAGTCAGTTCACTGCCACCATTATCTTTAGGTGGTTTCCACGATAATGTGACTGATTGTGCAGTAATCTCTTCATATACAAACGGTGGCTGTGGTGGGCCAGGCACATCCAATACGATCAGTTCGAAGCTGCCTTCATCAGATCCGGAGTCGTTCTTCAGGGAAAGGTGATATTTACCAGCATCGGAACGCTTACAATTTACTGTATGAACAATTGTGTGATGTCCTACAGATGTTACTGTGGTTCTTTCATTTGTGACAACAGGCTTGCCATCACAAGTCCATTTAACTTCTGGGATTGGTTCTCCAATGAAGTCTACATCCATGTGGAAGATTAAACCAGCCTTGATGCTAATCTCCTTGAGAGGTGTAAGAATCTTCGGTGCCACAAACCTGTCCTTGGCAGTAATTATATCCGAAGGCTCACTAGGTTCAGATTGGCCAGCTTGGTTTACAGCAATAACACGGAATTCATAATCTTGGCCTTCAGTCAAATCGGGTACGGTAGCTTTGGTCTTACCAGCTGGTACATGAGCGGCATTCACCCAGTATGGACTACCCTTTTCTTTCTTCTGGATAATATAGCCAGTAATAGGTGCTCCACCGTCCGATTTAGGCGGAGTCCATTGTAAGTCAACGTGGCTCTTGCTCCAGTCTGTTGCTTCAGGTTTACCAGGAGCAGAAGGTTCATCGAACTCATTCTTCGCAATAATGGCACGGTCCAATTCCAAGGGCTCTGATTGTCCGATTGCGTTGACTGCACTAACACGGAACAAGTACTCCTTCATGTGAATAAGCCTAGTAACTTGGTGCGATAAGAACGTGCTCATGCCAGCGTCGGACCACGTACCTCGTGATAAGTCCATTTTTTCAATGACGTAATGGAGTATGGGTGATCCCCCATCATCCAATGGTGTTTTCCATGATAGTGAGCACGAGTCCTTGGTAACATCCGAGACAACTAGTGGTTTCTCGGGTCTAGAAGGTTTGTCAAGCACTGTGACTTGAGCCGATGCTGAGCAAACTCCGAGATCATTTTTCAGGGTCAACTTATAAACTCCTCCATCAGCACGGACGGAGAATGGAATGTCTAAAATAACCCTGTTATGCAAAACTTGGATATCGATCCTTTCAGATACCTGTACGAGTTTACCGTTGATATGCCATTCAACAGTTGGTTTAGGCGCGGCTTCTATGGGGATCTCATATTGAATTCTTTGTCCAGCTTTAACGGTTTTATCAGCCAGAAGCATTTTATCAAAGTGTGGTGCGCAGAACCTAGCCTTAGCCACTTGTGGCGTGGAAGCATCACTAGGTTCACCGTTTCCTGCCTTATTAACAGCAATGACACGGAACTCATATTCCTCACCCTCTTGTAATCCAGGAACAGTTGCTGTTGTCTTGTTACCTTGTACTGTGGCAGCCACTTCCCATGGTCCATACTTCTTCTTTGCTTCTATAATGTAGCCAGTAATCGGAGAACCGCCATCCTTTTTCGGTGGTACCCATTCCAAGTCCATATGGTCCTTGTCCCAATCTTTGACAACTGGTGTACCAGGTTTGTCTGGAGTACCGTAGGGATCCTTTGCTGTAATCGGCTCGTGGCCTACGAGTGGTTGCGATTCACCATGTTTATTAACTGCACGAACACGGAAGTTATAGTCGTGTCCTTCGATAAGGTGATCAATTCGAATATTACAGCCTTGAACTTCACCTGCTGGGATCCAGCGCATATTTTCCTGGTCCATTTTTTCCACAACATAATGCGAAATTTCGCAACCACCATCATCTTTGGGTGGTCTCCAGCGCAAAGTACAGCCAGACTTGGTAATGTCATCCACGCGAAGGGGACCTTCTGGTGGAGCAGGTACATCCATAACGAGCACCTTAATAGTGGCTGTGTCAGTTCCATTGATGTTCTTAGCTTTGAGAGTGTAGGTACCACTATCGGCGCGTTTTGCATCGATGACACGGAACTTCGTGCTATGGTCATCATTTATTATTTTAATTCTGTCCGTATTAAGTACAAGATTATCTCCATGCAGCCATTCCTTAGTTGGAGTTGGCTCACCAGCAACAGGTACATCAAGGTCAAAGTTCTTGCCGACCTTAATCTTAATATCGAACATGAAGTTCCTGTCGATCTTGGGTGGCAAATTCTTAGGTCTAGCCAAGTGAGGCGCAGTGCCATCACTAGGTTCGCCTTTTCCTGCTTTGTTGACGGCACGAACACGGAATTCGTAAGTGTTGCCTTCGATAAGATCTGGAACTTTTCCAGTTGTAACGTCGCCTTCGATCTGAAACATATGACATAAATTAATTATCATTTCATACGACGCGTCGTCGGGACATTCAAATTATTTCTTAAATAGAATGTATTTCATCATTATTTTATCTAGTAGTAGCAAAAATGTACCTGTGCACATTCTTCCCAGTCTGGCGAGAAGCGGTCCTTCTTCTCAATGACATATCCAGTTATCGGTGCACCACCGTCCTTTTCTGGTCTGGTCCATTCAAGCTCCACGAAGTCTCTGTCGAAGTCCTTGATCTTGGGCGTACCAGGCTTGCCGGCCACGTCGAAAGGATTCTTAGCCTCTGTAGCGTGAGGCGTCGTGAGTGGCTCGGATTTGCCTTGCCTGGAAACAAATATGTTGCTTGTTGTAACACGAGTATCACCGTAAAACTTTACAGCGCGTGCACCTTATTTTGTTATGATTATTAATCATTATTATGGTACAGTTATACTATGAATAAAACGTCCCTAGAAAAACCCTAACCCTCTCAATATGAAAGGATATCAATATTCCAACAGTAAAATGATAAATGAGTCGCTTTTTTAATATTTCAACTATTTAACTTTTTTTATGGCCGGATATAAACCATGAAAAGCAAAAACATTTTGTTTTATCTTTGATAGAATTCTCTTAATCACACAGTATTTTACTACATACCTGTTGACCGCTCGAACCCTGAATTTGTATTTATGTCCGGGTTGCAGGCCATCCACTTCGAGACTTGTCTTCGGGCCGTCTGTCTCGCCAGCGGTGACCCAACGACCGGTGGCCTCATCCATACGTTCAACAACGTATTTCTCGATTGGTTGTCCACCGTCGTCTGCTGGTGGGTTCCAAGATAACTTGGCACCGTTAGCGTGCACATCGGAAACCTGAATATTAGAACAATTTGTTTGCAATTGGTTTTTAAAATGACATATACGCAATATTATTACCAGTTACACCTACACTTAAACTTACGACTATACAATTGTTACTACTGATACGAGTAAGTTAAACAGAGTACTTTATAATTAAATTCTCCGCAAAATTTGCAAACGGAATGGACCGATGGTAAGCTGAATTAGAAATTCGAAAATTCTGGTGCAAGGTCCATATCAGATTAATAAAACAAGTTTAAATACACCAACAGTTGCTTGCGATGCAGTGATCTTTCAAGATTGTATTAGATTGCTCATTTTAGGAAGGGAAAAAGCGGGAGGCTTACCTTGAGCGGTCCTCCTGGTGGGCTGGGCACATCGAGTACAATGACTTCAACCTCAGCGACATCCTTGCCGTTGGTATTCTCAGCAGTGATAGTGTATCTACCGCTGTCGGATCTCGTGGCCGCTTTGCAGTTGATCTTCGTGTTGTAGTCCGAATGCTGCACCTTCATGTCACCACTCGATTTCACCTCCTTCTTGCCGAGGAACCATTTAGTTTCTGGCATCGGTTCACCAGTGACCTGTTCATGATTTCAATATAAGTGTCATCCATTCGTAAATCTTAAACGAAAAACACGCATAGAATTCTTACTAAACTTTCTATTACAACACATATTATATCGTATGTACTCTATGCGCATAACATGGGCAATTCACACCATGATGGCGGTCATAATCTACTGCCTACCAAATTCGAAACCAGTAGAATAAAACCTACTAAACAAGATATTATTGATTAAGAAGCTTCAACCTGATGATTGACTGACTGATAAAGTCATGAAAAAGTTTAAAATGGTGGCAGAACTGAACCACTTTCTTAAATTATTCCTCCATGAGGAGGAGACAGAAACAGAAACAATAACAGGTCTCTCAAAAAGTTTTTAGTAGCGAACTCACCTTGACATCGAATCCGAACTTCTGGCCAACTTTGATCTTGATGTTGACGAGGTTGGTCCTGTCGATCTTCGGCGCCAAGTTCCTGGGCTTGGCAACGATCGGGTGTGTGCTGTCACTGGGTTC
>DWFV01002000.1:0-10367 GCA_018246775.1 Parelbella machaon machaon | reverse complement strand
CCGTGGTCCCCACTCCAGAACTCGCCTACTCCATCAGTTTTCGGTTCTTCGGCAGATATGCCCAGCCCATTGCCAAACGATAATATTATTATATTATGCGCCTTATATTGCATATTCAATGACGTCATTGTCATACGTCACTGGTATCTTGGAACCATGTTCAATCCTGACATAATACTCGTATGTAACAGTAAAAATCATTTGTACTTCGAAGACCTTATTTAAAATAAAACGAACAGTTTCGAAAACCATTTATAATTGTGTATTATCATGAACTTGAACATTTTACGAATAGAGTGATAACATTCAAGTTTATATTTAAAATCTAGGTATTTTAGCATTTGTTGTTGCGTTGCTACAATCTAGTTTCATAGAACTTCTCCGATCTATAGTCTACAGAACGTGACTATTCATTATAAATTTCAAGAGAAAACATGTAAAATGTTTATGGGAGATTTATCCATCGCACTGAGACAAAAATCGTCATATGAACGCTCAATACTGTCGGAAGACATAGAAAATGGAATCCTAGCATTTACATTTTATAGACATGTCTAACCTTATTTCGGTTAGCTACAAGAAAGCGAAAAATTTTATTGTCCTAGTATAGTCTAGAGTGCTGCACTAGAGCTAAGTTGTGCTACATCGGCTCCGGTTCCGTCTATGTCTAATATGATGGCAAGTTACTTCCGCAGCAGGTATTTCCGAACAGTTTTCAAAATACTCTACACAAGCGATGAGCCCGTCTCCCAATCGTTCAGGGTCTTCTTTCTAATCATGTACCGTGATTCATATAGATCGTTCTCACAAACAACGAACAATGGATATATACATGTACAAATATATATGTATATGTATAAATAAGTCAAAATGTTTGTTTTAATTCAATTTCACTCTTTAACAGTTTATAAATTATCTAGTCCGTTTGAATTTCCTTTAATCATATTCAGATAAATTTGGAAGTTACACACTTTGTTTATATATTCATTATTTTAATAAATAGTAAGTATTACTTAGATTACCTTGACACATTTAAACAAACATTGTATATTTACGTAAATACGTAATTAACAACAGTAAAATTGCCTTCTCAGCACACTTACAAACAGCTTCCACATCGAGTCCCTCCTCCAGATGTGGCTACATCTAGAGCTGACAAATTACCCATCAGAAATGTAAATGCAAATACATTATACAGCAAAACCTCCATACAAAGATATAATTGAAATTACATTTAACAATAAAAGCACAGAAATTTCGCGTAAAGGACTATAGCGAATTATTCGTTTTTAGCAAACGGCGTCTATTCGTAACGAGAATTTATAAACTGCATATCCTTACGGGTCTATGGCTGGTTAGACTCGTACGGATAAAATTATTAAAAATATTATTCAACATCCACACTAGGTGATATTTTTAAGACAAGGTGATATTTAGAAAAAATACAATCCAAAATTTCCATAAACAGTTTACCGCGATAAATTTATCGATCCAATATAGTCGAGTATCATTTTGTCAGTTATACGTTCGAGCCTTGTAACTCTGACGATAAAGATATCATCAACAGCAAGAAAACACACTGGGGATTGTTTGCTTAAATCCACAGTTTATCGTTGAAGGGCTCTTTGCCATCCGATGTTCAGCTTAAGAGTTGCAGGGAGACAAGGGCTCGCCTCGCACTCGCCATCAAGTTCATCTGCAAGGTTGTCGTGAAGTTCTCGCAAGGCCATAAGAGCTGATCGCGCAGCTCGTTGGCAACTCATATCGCCCTCGCACGTAGTATCGGCTTCGGAAAGGAATACCAAATCGCAAGTAGTCGGTGGCGCCTCCCCCTTTAACATAAATTTTAAAACTTAATATATGATTTACATTACATACGTTACGTAACCTCAGCATTGACTTTTCAGTCTAATTACTTACGCATAGGTAACAAATTTGATGAAGACTGCATAGAGGCAGAAATAGCTGACCACGATCTCCAGCCAACAGATCAACACCACGGCATCTTTGCATAATCTTGGCCAAAACCGGACATGAACCGCTGGATCCCGCTATAAAATGAACAGATTTATTCTCAGATTAATAATTGATTTCACAGAATTGAAAATATATGGAAGAAATAATACATAATATATCTTTACCTGTTGACATAACCGGTAATCTATGTCTTCCACTTCCACCCATATAGCCTTCAGATAGTTCTTCTTCGATTTTGCCATTTAAGTAATGTCCTGCACCTTGTTCATCTTCGAAGTCGTTTTCTTTAGTGTCACTTTTGTCAAACGTCGGGATATCTTTAGGGTATGCCTTTTCTTTTTTAACTGCAACTCTCTTATCTTTAGTCTCTTCAGCTTCGATGGACTTGGAAGCAGCAATCGTTTTGTGTGTCTGTAGGCTTTGTTTGAATTCTTTTAGGGCTTTTCGCATTTTTTCCAAACTATATGCCGCGGCCAATCGGGATAAAAGTTTTTCTTTTACTTCCTGTTCTTCTTTGGAATCAAGCTCTTCGCCGATGTTGGAGTAGTGAAGAGCTTCGTCGACTATCAACCCTTCCATATTTTTCAATTTCTTATCAATGTTGTCTAGTTTTGTTTCACTATCTGCAGCCGTGTTTCGTTTAGCATCACGAATTTCTAGAGCTTTTGTGGCATCCATTTGAACTTCCCCCTCATCTTTCGGCTTGGATTGAACATAATTGCGTTTTACGTTGGTATGTTTACGAAAAGAGTTTAGGGGATATATAACTTCCTTATTGAAAGTGTCAAAGTATTGTTTTTTAAGCCTGTCCTGACTTAAGTTATTCACAAATGAAACTGACTTTAAACGTTTGTCGATACCGAAATAGTCAGACCAATCGATAGATTTCTTTTTAATCGTTTTTGGTTTCTCCGATTCCAAGTTTTCTGCTTTAGGACCATGATGTTCATGGTTGGAATCAATTTCTTTGCCAGAAAAACCAGGATGATGAATATTGTGGCCATGCTGTTCGTGGCTATCATCGTCTTGAGAGGTATCATTATCATGCTTCTGTGTACTGTTATTTGTAACTGTTAATGTAGGTGGTTTCACGTCCTCAGTATCATCGGCATGATCACTGCTGCGCTTAACCGGAGACTTTATTATTTCTAATTCCGAATCTCCAAATATCTTTGATAGGTCTCTCATAATTTTAGGATCAGTACCAGCGCTGTTTCTGAAGGTTTTGGTGCTCCCACGTTTATTTTGGTTCAAAGCATACCTTTTCTTTTGCATGTTAGAATTGTATGGGCTACTGCTACGTTTTGAAACTGGGAAACGCTTTTCAATTCCATCATATGTATATTGGTCATCATCTGATAAATCAGAGATATTTTCATCATCCAATGGTTGAAAAGCAATAGCATATTCTTCCCTCATGTCATCCTTGTCATCATCAGAAACTTCATAAGCGTTATAATTGGGATCGGGAGCTTCCACTCCTTGTTTTGTATCTCCATCGAATTCTAAATGGTCTATATCCGCATCCGAACTCCGCTTCCTCTTAAATGCGATCGGACCCCAGTTGTCTGGATATCGCTTCTTGACTATTTTCTCTTTGTACAGTTTTACTACCCCTTGTGGTGCACTCTCTATACTATTAGAGTGAGCTCGATTGTTTTTGTATTTTGACCAAAGCTGTCCTAAGAGTAGTGCATACTCAGCATCGTTTTCAACCCTATCTTGCACCACATCTTCTTTACCCTCAACGTCATTTCTATTCATAAATAAATCACGCAGTCTTTCGTTATCTGAGTGTTGAGTTCTTTCACGAAAAGCTGATTCCTTTTTAGCTCCCGAACCAGGTTCGTCCATACGAGAGTTCTTCTTCTTAATTATTTTGTATTCATAAGATTCGGGCGGCTTTTCGTTATCGTCTAGGAGTTTCACGATGTATTTGGGGCCCTGGTCTTCGTTAAAATCTTCAACATCAATGTACTCGTTTTCTATTAAAAAAAGAATCTAATTAGCCAATGTAAAAAACATAATTTCTGTTTGGAATTATTTCAAAATTAAATGGCTGATATCTGCTTAACGTATATCATAATACCTGGATATTGTACTTGCGGCGGTACGAATTCGTACAGGGTATCGTAATCGGTAGGAGGGGGGATGGCTAGGTGCACACGTCCTCGTTGCCGGCGCTGGAGTGCCTCAAGGGCGCCGCGCAAAGATCCTCCGCGATCCGCGTTCGAACAAGCCACCAATAGTGCGGCGGCTAACCACACCCATGTGGTTTTCATTGTTTAAGCTCTGCAACAAAATAATTAACTAAATACACGGATATATTGGGACTAAGAATAAACTGAACAGAAATCAGTAAAAAAAATGTTACTAAAATTTTATTTGCTATTGACAATAAGAAAAAAGTTTATATTAAATATTTGCTTCTATTTGACGATATATTATAGTAATTTATAAAACATGAAAATTAAAACATTACCCGAAAAATCTGTGTGAGTGCTTTAAAAGGGAAAAATTTATTAAGTTAATTGTGTTTAACGGGGCCTATATTACTTAATAGTTATTCACATATAAAATATAAGAGAAGTTACTACGTCCGGATTGTGGATTTCCCTTTGGGAGTCCTTACCCTCCCGTCTCTATTAAGCATAAACGATTTATAGGTAGCAGGGTGTGTGTACCGCGCTACCTGACTGTGGCGCGACGATATTGATTTATTTGCTGTACCATTACGCCATTTCTCTTGTACAAATTTATAATATGAGAAAACACCAAAAACGTACTTAATATAGTTTCGTGTTTCTCTCATTACAATATAAGGTAATCGTAACTTTTTTCATAAATTCCTCTTTACTGAACAAAACAATTATAAAATCCATTTGTTTTAGGAATTGAACGTTTGTTATATTATCGTAGATGTGCTGTCACTAATGGGGATTAAGTGTAAAGTTTAATTTGTCCGTTAAAAGGCATTACTGAAGCATTCAGACCAAAAGCAAAACGAATAAGTAGAAACAAATAAAGTATTTTATCTTCTGCGCTTTCACTGTACCAAGCCTTGATGTTAAATTTTACTATAATAATAAGAAATTAATCATGTATTCAAGCTATACTTTCAGATGGGTAATGAGTTGTGAAGCTTTTGTTCCATATTCTGAATGGACTTAGGTTTTTTCCGTAATTATATGTATATGAATATTGTCCGCCGCCGTCCTTCAGCCCTCATTCAATGTCATGAATAAAAAAGAAACTACATTCAAGTTAATATCGCGTAATATCCATTATATGTAGTGGGACATAATACCTCGTTGAAAAGCTTCTCAAAAATAAATCTTCACGCGTGGGTTCATCGCTTTTGTTATGACACCCTAGCGAAGATAGATGTTTTGTATCACGAATAAAGAATTATTATTATAATACAATCTTTAGCCATCAACCTTCTATTATTACCAAAATATTTTTCTACTTTTAACTGAATTAATTCTCTTTAGGATTTTACGCAGCTTTTACTCTTACCGACCATAAAATTCCACTCTTGCTGTATGAAATTGAAAAAGAGCTTTAATATTCACCATACATACGTAATCGTAAGACACACTCGTAATAATTTAAAATAAAGTGTAAATGTAAATGATATAAAATAATGTTATATACTGTCAAATTAAATCAGTAATACGAGTAATTTACAAAACTTTCGTGATTTGTTTTTTTGTGAAGTTTTATAAGCTCACAATTGACCGGGAGAAAAAACTGTAAAGAGAAATGGAAATCGGGACAGAGAATAATAGAAATGTTATTTCTTATGGTAAGTTGAACAGTTTGACAGCCCATAATAACCCAACGCTTTATCGGCAAACCCAACATTTCCGTTTGATCGCACCGTTTTGTTTTTGCTCCGATCATATCTTTACATTGTATTACATAATTGGATTGATTAGACCAATTTGTGCTGATTTTCAGTGCCAATCAAATTCATAAATATCAATGCAACTTTATTTTGTATTTTTAATAAATTTACTCCTTTTTGCTTTCAAACAAGCAATTAAAACACATATCTCATTGGATAAGATGAGAGTATTGTCATATTATAGAGCAACCACGTAAATGATATCCACTTTATTAGAATTTATTATTTTTAATATACAACTATATATTCTAAAATCCTTTTGTACTTGCCATATTAATTTAAGATTTTTGGTTGACGAATCATTTGAACTTAGAAAGCTACAGAAAAAGTATTATGAAACATTCGTCAATGTATATTACTATAAGAATAACATATTTTCATATCAGCAAACATTATTCAAAGTCAATTAAAAAAAATCATATATCTCACAATGACTCAGAGTTTTCGCTAATTCAATTGATTTTACTCGGCGCCAAGTACTACAAAGTAAAAATAATACACATCATAGCTTTAGCTTAACACGACACGGTGTCGGCCTTCGAACGTCGAGGCGGAAAATTTAAAAAACACAACAAAACTAAAAATTCCATATAAAGGTCCACTTGAAGTACTCACCTTAGAGCATTTATCACGAAGACAAAACAAAACACGGACTCGAATCGTCTTCGCACGTAGTGGCTGTAAGGAGCTTCGACAACAACTGGGAGCCTGAAAGCAGGCGAGAGATGCGCCGTACCTGGTGCGCAGTGGAGCTCGCGCCAGGGTTCTGTAGGATGGTTTCAGGCTACGGAACTCGTTGTGAATGATACGGCTGAAAGATATCTGGTGGGTGAACGGGCGGGGCGGGGTTATATAACGGCGGGCGATCGATAGCCGGGCGGCGCGAGTCGAACGCAGGCCTAGGTGATTTGCACAATGTGTGGGTTTCACATCTATTTGTTAGTAAAACTATTCTATTACCGCCATTACTGCACTACCCTTTGGACTGCATTGATAATGACAGCTTCATTCGTTTAATTATTAAATGTTTGAGGTAATAAAAATTAATTATGGACAGGTACTTTTTAATTTGAATGGGTAATTAAAAAAGTTCATTAATTACGTCGTATTAAAAGAGAGAACCTACTATCGTTAATGATTGAACATAAGCGTTTCATCTTAATATCCCCGTGTCTCGTTTCTCCTGGCAACCGGAAGCTCACCTGTTGCTTACCGTATTCGACTTCTAAGGATACGGAAAGCAAATACTGTTTAAAGATCTTACATAAAGCTTTTTAATAGCTTAAATTATTATCCAGTCCTTTGTAATAAACATTAAATTTAATGTTTTATATATTTGTTATAATTTTGCCATCACAATATTTTCAATTAAACATGACTTCCACCGGCCTTCGAAAACCTAAAATCTTTGCTTCTTTTCAACCATACTAGTTATCAAAATTCATACAAAGTTTTCTGTGTTCCCTTTTTATATTATTGTGATAACTACGATAAAAGTCTAATGGTCTACATGCCAAAATGCCATACACGCGTCTTATTTTAATGATTATGACAGTGATATAATATTGTTAACTATTTAGAACAGTTTTTTAATATTATAGGTTAGATATTTATTACAACTATTATAAACATATGTGACTATAGTAACGTTTATATTCCTTCTATCTTCCCGTCGATGGGCATTTCTCTATAATTGAATTCCTGCAGAGTCCCGATGGCGCTTACGTCATTAATATCGACAAGTAATGATGTTCACGTGGCCATACCACGGCCGGTATTTTCTAAGTCTTGCAATAGGTATTTCATTGGCGACGCAATCTTCAATAAAGGTCCTTTGTACCAATGGTTTGAACGGAAATACAATCTATAAGAAGAATTGGTATTTATGCTTTGATTTGAGTGATAGATAATTAAATTATTGAAAGATTATTGAGAGGAATCTTATTAAATCCTGCCAGCAGGCTTTCGAATAAATCCTCGGTGTACAATACGTAATGTATTAAATAAATGAGCCATATTTCATAATGAATCTGGTTAAATTTAAGTTAATAATATATTGCTCAAGTGAAGCTTAATTCTTTATTGAGTTGCGAAGGTGCGAGTATATAATAGAATTATTCAGTACGGCTCAACACGTGTCGGCCAGGGTCCCTGAGTCGCTTCTCGTCAATGAGAGACGTGTCTAAGTTTCTGATATCAAATTTATGATCTTGTGTTTCGTTTTATACGAAAAAATATCTACATTTATTCGCGAATTGTTTCTAACTAGTAACACTAACACAGCAAGAAGAAATTCCCTGGTCGTCCGTGTCTTTATTAAAATTCTTGGTACGTATTGGATTTTCTGGTTCTCTTACTGTTTCTAGTTTACTCGAGATATTACTCTATTCCTTGCTGATATCTTGGGGATATTCATTGTGAATATATTATAACATAACATAGTTTCCTTTTGTCCTTTAATATTATTAGCTCGGAGAGGACATACCTACTTGTGTAGAGGACATATTGAGATAAGTAAACAGATGCCCACTTAATAAGTAATGCCGCCGGCATTTTGGAAGGGACAATGTGACATAATTATGAAGATTTTAATTATTTTCTTATAATTACGTACGTCTTAAATAATTGTACTCCTCAAATTAAATATTAATTATAGAAGTCGTTAAGGGCTTTGGATACAAACAATCTTCTTTACGTTGACAAGCCCTGCGACATCAGACACAAGGTTCCACATTCAAATAAAATAATTAAGATGAATATGCTACCAATTCATATTTGTTCAATTTATACGTATATCAAAAAATGTAACCAGAGAAAAAAATTATTGAGATTCTAAGGGCTTCCAGTTAAGATCTCGTAACAAATAAGACTTAAGCTTCTTAGAATTACGTAGCTATAGTCGTTAGATTAAAAGATAATTAGTAAATCCCCAGTTGAAAAAGATGAGCCATTTTATATCATTCTTCATTATCCTAAGCTTACAACAAAAAAAATACGTCCATTTCACGAATCTCTCCGGTTGCTTTCAAATTAAACATCAAAAAATTTTCATCAAAAGCTGTTCAAACGCTGTACTTGTGCCCTTGAACGGTTTCGAGTCTGTGAATAAAGGTTCTAAGAGAGAAAGGAAAGGCGGCCATTGTCTGTAAAGAGACGACAACGGCAGAGCGAGCTCGGTTAACTGCTACATACAAAAGCCTCGTTAGTCACACCTGAACTTCTAAAGCGCTTTCGAGAAACTCAGACGGGAAAGTACAAATTTGATACTGATATTATATTGCTTCAGTTTACGTAATTATTTGTTGTTTTCTAATTAAATACAGAACGGTGCTCTGTTTTATTTAGTAAATGAGACGTTGGAAAAACATTTTAAGGTATTTTTTGTGAAATTTATTCTCAATTTCTTTGGGAATAAGTCTTTAAGTTATATCGTTTATTATTATTTGCTCGTAACCAATAGACACACATTCCTTATATCATCATCATCATCATCAGCCTATTGCTGTCCACTGCTGAACATAGACCACCCCTAGAGCGTGCCACGTGTCACATCCAGTGTCTACCGGCGATCCTGCGAATGTCGTCGGACCAGCGGGTCGGAGATAAATAATATAATAACTAAATAAATAAAAAACTGAACTCCTAATATAGATGAATATAAATGCAAGTCACCACTGCATCAATACACGTATCATCAGCTCGCCTGGACGTTCATTTAGTGTTTTTATTAAATAAAAAGTCACATAATCATTTCATACATAAATACATACCTTCATGTCAGGTCTCTTGCGTAATAGGCAAGGAGTACAGAGTGCCATATTATCTCTACCCTTACAGACCTGTGATGCTTCGTTCACACTTATTATGAAAAATCATAGCCCATTTTAATTACTTTCTTCATTATGTCAAATCTTTATTATTTTCTTTATGAAGAACGAATCCCCCTTTGAAAAATTTCACTATGATATTCTTGTTAGGAATGACAAAGGCTAACGAAACATGCCAAGCGCGAAGAAAAATTAGAATTTCCAAGATAGGACGTAAACTTAACTGGCGAAACGTGGGAATGTACTACATCCCTCTGCCTACCTCTTCGGGATTACAGGCATGATGTTACGTTTATGTTTGTTAACAGAGTAATAAAAAAATGCTGTTATAATTCAGGGGCTTATTTTTTAAATATGTATGTCAAAACCTTTTGGATGGGTATGTACCTATTTTATTTGGTGACGACATGAAACATTATTATCTAACCAATCCTTTTAACGTCACCAATGAACAGGACTTCCGGTAGCCGTTTTGTATGACATAACCAATTTCACATATCGTTAAATGTATATAAGATGATGCGGGAGATACTGTACCTACATGCGTCATCATCATCACCATCATTATCAGCCTATTCCCGTCCACTGCTGGACATAGGCCTCGCCAATGGCACGCCACTGAGCTCGATCTTCAGCTCTTCGCATCCAACCAC
>DWFV01001999.1:0-10368 GCA_018246775.1 Parelbella machaon machaon | reverse complement strand
TTCCACCAGTTACGTTTACGTCCCACGGAATAGGTGGTGGGCTTATTGCCATACATCGGGCACCATTCCAGACTCCGAGTCACTACTAGAAATTCTAAATTAGAAAAGTCCAATAGTATCCGATCCGGGATTTGAACCCAGGACCTCCCGATGTCAACCAACGAGGCAGTCAAATCCTCATATACTTACTATAAGTTAGTTATATTTTATTTAACGACCAAAATATTCACTAAAAAATATTTAAATGTCAAAACAACGTTTGCAGGGTCAGCTTGTATAATATAGAAACGCTGTTTTCGGATAAAGCTCAATTCTCAATTGAATTTTATTTCTATTAACTAACGTGGAAATTAACATACTGACATGTTACTTATATACATACTTGACATCGCAGTTATACCGTTTAACCGAAATTGATGCACGAATGTGCACATCTAACACCGTCCTTAAATTTTTTGTATATTAATTTGCACGTTAGATAATTGAGTAGAACACAATATACAGTACTGTTAAAGCGGAAGTGACGCTTCGATTCTGCTGTATTGATAATTGAACGTAATAGTAATTACTAGAACTTCTCCAGTAATAATTCTCATATTATTAAAATAGTCATGAATCGATATATTTTAACACATCAATACCGAAATTAAATGCATACAAAAAAATAATCACAATTCTTAAATCTTGATTTTTAATTATAAGAGTTCAGTAATAAATACTTGAACATTTAGTTGTGTAACTAAATTAGTAAATTTATTTTTAAAACTCAAATTTTACGTAACAAAATTGAAAAATAGACTGCAGTCAACATACACTAGGTATTACACTTAGGATTACAGTAGGCATAACATAACAGTGGTATAAATTAATGGAAATTGTTAATTTGATAAATTTTGGTTCGCAAAGTACGCAATGTACTATGATATGTTTTTAGTAAACTCAATAAGATCGAATAAAATTAAGTTTCTGTTACTGATCGAAACAATAAACGAATTATGTGTCAATCGAATCGATTGGATCAAACAATCAAATCGATTTATCGCACTGTAAATGTTTCTAGTATCGATACTTCAAGAATACATAATCGATAGTTCTTCAACATTTGTAATCAACCTAAAAAGCCATCCCTACACCTATTGCTAACCATGTCATTTCATAGAACATAGATTAGTGTGACAGACATCTGACTGAAAATAGACAGTATAAACGAAAACATTACACATTATTTTGATTAAATATTTTTAATGGTGAATGATAAAACTATTCTTCTAAATATTGCAGACGTGTCATTAAGACACCAGGACTAAAAACCACTTTATAAACGTATTAAGGACATTTGTATGTGAGTAATTGTGGTTTAACTTTAAGCTCTTATCTCAAGTACCTTTAAAGTACAAAATGCATAAATTCCAAGATATATTCATGTAATTAATAGCATAAATAATTTTATAAAAATAACCTTATCACTATTATAATGGTAGTGTAGTATGGTTATTCCTAAATAATGAAATATATTTTCTTTTTATTTCAGGTACCCATTTGCTGCTTGTGGTTTATAGCAAATTGTGACATCTCATCTACTTATTTGAAAAAGTTTGAAACAAATAGACATTTAAATATTTAATACTATAACATGTTGATAAAATTTGAAAGTATGCAAAATGGACTATTTAAAAGATTCACTGAGCACATTTTTTATCTTATCCTTGTATTCTTGTTAGTGCCATGTTTTTTCTATTTTGAATTATGTGTGGTGCTGCCTGTGGTGTGCAAGGAGTGGTCCTTTCAATATTGTATTCATTATATATGTGCGACATTTTTATTGCTTAACATAATTGGAAATCTCATATATGGTATGTTTACTAATACTAGTATCAAGGGTAGGAATTTAGGAACACCAGATGAGGAAAAATGGACATTATGTCCATCTTGTGAGTGTTTGAGGCCGCCTCGATCATGGCACTGCAACATTTGCAATATATGCATTTTAAAACGAGATCATCATTGTACATTTTTTGCATGTTGTGTCGGTTATTTTAACCATCGATATTTCATTTTTTTTACACTGTACATCTTTGTGTCTATGTTATATTCTTTTTATTTTAACATAAAGTTTTTGGCATCATTTGTGACTTGGAATCATGGTCTAATATTGGCTAAATTCCTGTTTCCACTTGCTAGTTTTGTGATAGATCTGGGCGAAGAAAGTCTTTACGTGTTCTTGGTTGTAATCAATTTTGTAGTAGGAATATTTTCAGGTTTTCTGTTCCTATATCACTTTAAGAATTTATTAAAAGGTAGAGTAACACCAGAAACCAAATTGTGCAAAAAAGGATTTATATACAATAAAGATTGGAAGTCAAATATTATTGAAGTATTCGGAACAAGATGGTATTTAACATGGATTTCCCCATTTATCATTAGTCCACTGCCAGGTAACGGTGTGGAATGGAATGTTGGAGATAAAAACAATTAAATGTCATGTATATAATGTAGTTGTAAACACTGGGTGATACATAAAATATACATATATTTCATATATTATATGTCAAAATGTGCTGTGCTGTGTTAATTTAACAAGTTATGTACTTAAAGTGTATGTGATATTGTAGGAAATAATGTTTAAGATTGAGAATATTATTAAAATATATTTCTATATAAAATTTGCACTTTTGATGTGTTCAGTATTGTTATAACACTTATGATAGGTATACTTAAGTAATGTAAGTAATTTCTTTGATAAGTGACATATGTGGCTATGAAAGCAGAATAATGTTGTTATACTAGCAACACAATTGTCGGACTAATTTTACTAAGTAATTCCATTGGATTTGTAATTATACATATGTATTTGTCAATATTTTGTCACAAATATCTCAGTCCACTGCTGGACACAGGCCTCGTCTAATGAGCGCTAATCTCACACTTATCTATGCACGGATATAGAAGTTAATACAATGCCAATATTTTGTAAAATATTAATATTCAATGAAAATAGTGTACAAAACTTTATGTCATCAATTCTTTTATTTGAATTGGTAATGTCAACCTCATTAAACAAAAATCAGAGAAGTATAATTTATACATTTTATTTATTTGTTAATAAAAAAAAAAGAAAATGAAACATGGAAGGGTAAAATATGCTGGTGCTATAAATAATCGCATTTTTACATACAGATAATTGAATTTATAAATGATAAAATACTGATTTTAATAAATTTTTTCATTTATCTGACTATTATTTAATTCAATGTATTATAATAATTTAATCCCATCTTGTATAGACACTTTGTTATAATAATAACAGAAATAAAAAAATATGCGACACATTTTAGGAAAAGTCTACACTTATGTTTGATACAGCCAACTTAACAAATGGACATTGATTACGACTGTAACAATCAATCATTAAATAAACATTAATTTCAGATATAAAGATACTCTGACAAATGGAATACAGTTAGATTTAAAAAAAAAGATCGGCTTGCATACGTAAAACATTATAAGTAACTACATAGATTAGAAATTAATAATTGTGGTTTTGAGTACCCATATCCAATTATAGCCATATTTACTGTTGTTTAATGTAGAACTGGTCTAGCGTGAAACATGTTCGATGTTGACCACAATTATCAATTGATGTTAGGTAAAATCTTCTCTTTTGATCGATATCTTTAAGTAATATTTCTTGGTGGTTAGTAATATATCGTGGTAATTTTCTTTTAATAAAAGCAACTGTGTGAGGATATCGTTCACCTCAAAATGAGGTGTAATTCTTATTGTTAATGGATACATTTCAAATAGAACTGAACCCTGAAATTACCTGCCATTGAGGATTAAGTAAGAACGTTTCTTTTCTTACGCTGTACTCCTACTAAGCCTGCTGCGTAGAAACGTAAAATGTGTGATTCAATGACGCATAATTGTGTGAATCATAAACAACCAATTTTGTAAATATTTTCAAATGAGATTTTTTGATCAGTCCTGTTTTGTACCTAGAAGACTTGTACGGAGTTATAAAAAGTAAGATAAAGTTTACGAGAAAGTGTTTTGGTTTGTGTAATGTAAATAATTGTCCTAAATTTTCTTTTTATAGACAACAAGAAGCAGTAAACATTCGAGACGGTTATCACTTAAATATTTTTTTTGTTTTAATATTGAAAGGTATTGCAGAAAGGCAGACGGCCTACCTGATGGTAAGTGGTGGTGGTCACCTATGGACATTAATTAAGAACAGTCAAAGAGGTTTTGCCATTTGCGAGGACAAAGTCAACTAGATCACTTGGCGACTTTCTATATAGGAAGGTACGGCTGCCTAGAACCTTCTTTGCACTGGAATGTGTTGTGGTGGTGTCTCGAATCTACACAATCCTTTACCGCTCGCTTCGATATTTTTAAAGAAATCTTCGATTTGGTAAACAGCGATCAGTAGTAAGATTAGAAGACATAATCTAGATTTTTTCGAGGCAAATCATTGTGCAGGGAAGGGCAAGGACACGACGACGGAAAGGTGACAGTTAAAACTAGATCATTCATTTGGAGGAGTAAATATTGCAGAATATTCCCCTGTACGTCTGTAACGTTTAGTTGATACGTTGACGTTATTTAGCCTTTTAATAAATGGAGGTCTAATGATTATACTACGGGATCAAATTATTCTTAAATAGCGATTTAGTCATCAATATCTTTGGCAAATTTTATTAAATGAAGACCACTGCAAATATGTCGGCAAATATGTAACAACTTATTCGTACAATATAACTTCTGAAGCTTATCAATGTCGGGTACCTATGTTTTGACACTTAAGTGTTGATATAGAACAGTACAAAGCTAGGCGTTAGTGGTGGTCGCGTAGCGCACAGTGTAACGTGGAGTGCGCAGTGCGCAGGGCGGGCGGGGCGCGGAGGGCGGGCGGCCGCGGCCGATCGGCCGGCAGTGCTCCTCGCGCAGGACCAGAGTGGTGTTCACTCGGCGGCGCGCCACGGCGCGACATGCCCAGCTGATGTTTATTTATACCGCGAGCTCGGCGGAGGGCGCGCGCGGGAGGCCCTCCCCTCCGCTGCACCACGGTCTCGCGTGATGCAGCCGAGCGAGCTAGCCGACACCGCGCACGCCGCTAGCGGAAACCCCCCGCAGCGTGGCCTCAACGGTGGCCGTTTCGACTTTGACGATGGTGGTACATATTGTGGCGGCTGGGAGGACGGCAAGGCTCACGGCCACGGTGTGTGTACAGGACCAAAAGGACAAGGAGCTTACGCCGGCTCCTGGCATTTCGGTTTTGAAGTTTCCGGCGTCTACACCTGGCCCAGGTGAGATAGTGTCTTCGCCCGGGCCTCGCACATGCCCGAAATCCGCGTCCGAAGCCGCTCCAAAAATAGTCTGCTATTAATAATTGAGTTCGGTGTTTCGCTAGAAAACGCGTGTAACGGCGGTGAAAGTGCCTAATGATCCAATCGCGAAGAAAATATTCCTATCGATCTGTAGCCACTGATAACGATAAGTGATAACACGGAACACACCGTTCTAGCCTTCGTGTCATTTGACCTATCATCATTATTATGGACACATCCATTAAGAATCACACCCAAGTTGTTGAGCAGACCGCGATTTTATAAATCTTAATTGAGGGCAATGCAGTGCAGCTGTTCGCTGTGTCCGTCACGAGAGTCAACATGTGACCAATGAAATGTGACGAGCTAGATTCAGACACCATTGACACAATATCCGGCTCGATGACAACACACACTATTTAACTAAGTATAACGTTAATAATACCAATAATTGATGAATCATTGATGTTCAGTAACTGGTTATATTTTATTTGGAGGCTTACTTATATTCTCCCAAAAGTCAATTGGTCTATGGTTAGGTATGTACAACTTTTATATCACCAAATATTTTAGTTCACGTCAAATACAACGTATTTAAAATAAGCAGGGATAATTTGCTTCAAAATGTCCACATATTAGGGACTTTATTGAGATTTACACTATAGATATAAATGCGCTTTTTCATTACGCTTTTCATTATCATTAACGCCCAGTATATAAACATAAATTAGCATTTTCTCACAAACCGCTTGATTATTTTTGCATTCATCCTAAATGCATTAAACTAATTACGTTTATACTGCATTTAAAAAGCTATTAAAATAAAACGTTGTTTGTGTTTATTACAGAGCACCCAAAAATTAAATATATTGTTTTGCCCTTTTATATTTTAATATTATGAAAATAATCGCAAGGAATTTAAAGGAAGAAATATTATCAAATATTACATGTAACTTGTAAGCCCGATATGAATAATATTACATGAATAATAGATATATGTATAATGAATGCCTTTCCGTGTGTGCGTGTATTCTATTTTCAAGTAATTTTATAGGATAACTAAAAGGCATAAACTATTGATGTCAACATGTTGGTTGATTAATTAATAAACAGTTTATTTCGTCAAAGTTATTACAAGACCTTGAGATAAATTTTGGAGTATATTTTTTTGTTTGCAGCTTCAAGAATAGTTTTTCGAAAAATCGGAATAAAAAAAATTGTTTTCATTTTCATTAAGTTGGGTTATGCAAAAAGTTTATCCTGCAATTATAAAAGCCTGGTACGTGATATGAAATAGTACCTACCATTCAATCATTTTTCAGTTATGGAATAAAGTAGTGGCAATAGTAGTAGTAATAGTAGTAGTAGAAATAGTAGCAATAGTAGTAGAAATTGTAGTGGAATAAAGTATTTCAGTCACGTCTTAGTGCAATAAACGGCAAAATATAAGTACAATAGTAAAGTTTAGCGGTCGGTACTACATATTTTGTGTTTCATTTAATAACGACTTTAAGTGCAGACGTGGCTCTGGCAGAATGCGATGCTGTGCCAGGTCTACCAATTATTCTTGCAGTGTGCCGCCCCAATGTAACCCACTTCCTTCGGTCATTGCTCCAATGAAACAGTGGCACCCGACATTGTAATTTTCGTCTGACCTCCATTCTCTTTCCACAAGTTTTCCACTTCGTGCCGAGGAAATTCTATCTACGCGGATCGGCAGTCAACCGAGACGGAACTACAATAACCATAAGCATATTGTAATGTGATCCCCGTGGTGTTTCCAGTGGGATTACTATAACGGAACATTTATTTAGTATTCTAAATTCAAAATTCAAATACGCGGAAACAGCGCTTTTTATATACCCCTTATTTTTAATATTACCTACCCATTTACCTTTGATTACTTACATTAAATTGTCAAAAACAGTTAAAACGTTTTTTTTACCTTTTGAATAGGCCAATCAATATATACCCTTATAAACTGTTGTTCATCATCATCATTATCAGCCTATTCCCGCCCACTGCTGGACATAGGGCTCTCCAATGGCACGCCACTGAGCTCGATTTTCAGCTCTTCGCATCCAACCACTGTCAGCCACTTGGCGTATATCGTCACTCCACCTAGCTGGAAGGCGTCCTACGCTACGTTTGCCAAATCGCGGTCTCCACTCCAGAACGCTGTTGTTCATAACTTTCAAATAAGGGCGCCACATAAATATTAATAAAACCTACCGTTTCACTGACTCTCAGTAAATTGTCTTTACCTTGAAACAGCCTCCAACATAATAACGTTATGTAGGATTCGTCTGCAAATATTACATCGTTCTGAAACGGCAAGCGTATGTGTATGTGTTGTATGTAAAATAAGAAATGTATTAATGAGTTTTTCCAAAATAGTCATCAAGGTTAGCAACCAACCAAATTCAGGCACAGGTAAATAAGCAACTTAGTAATTTTACTGTTGGTATTGTCATGGCTTATTTTTCATGGATTTTTTAAAATAAATTAAAATTATTTTCGATGTCCTATCAAGGGTGCACTTATCAAATGTGTTAAATATCGTTATACTATGTATAAAAAGTTCTTTTTTAAATACTAAATAAATAAAGATCGTAAAAAAAGAAATGTCTAAGTTGAAGCTTAAATCGCTTTTTATATTAGTTAGCTAATTAAATTTTTTATGTAATGTAGGTGCTTTATAGTTATACAAGAAATGAAACTGTTTTCCCATTTATACAATCCTAAGACGCGACTTCTTGACACGAATAAAAATGTCGCGAGAGCCTATATGTGAAAAACAAAAACACTAGACTATGCGGCATTTCTAAGGCACCAATCTGCGGTAGCTGGGTCACATATTCATATGAAGAACGCTTTGTTCTGCAGTGGCCCACTGATAAGCTTTTCTTTTATTCTTATATACACTGTTTTATTAATTCACCTGCGACAACCTACCAGAGCTACAAAACAAAGACACAGGCCGTCACCTTGACCTAAATGAAAACTTTGAACGTTTCTACCTCATAATATTGACCGAAGGTTTCAGGATATACCAGCTATAAAGTTGTTATATTTAACTTTAGCAAGGCTGGCCACAAAATTAATCAGAAACACCAATTTTATGTTAATTATTTAATTTGCAATATGTAGTCGTTATACAATTCTTTTAAAAAAAATTTATGTCATTTGACGTATTATTTTTTTTATTACGGATTTGCCCTACGTCCAATTACAAAAATGTAGTACAATAAATTAATTGACGCAAGCAACAGTTTTGAAATTCAGTTTTAATTTTATAAACATGTAGGTTTGTCTGTACATTCCTCAGTTAATGAAATTAAATAAACGTTACCCAAAATATACAGCGCTAATCATACCTATACGTGGCTGCTACGAAAGATCTGGCATCCCTGAATGTAGATTAAATGGACATAAACTGTAACTTATGGCCGACCGGTAATTTTCCGGTTGTAACTGATGTGCTTTAAAGCTTGAATGGCTTTGAGAAGATAGCTGCGTATGTTGTCTGTGTTAATCTATATTGTATGACGATCACGAGATCAAGTTAAGCCTTTTGTATAGCAGCAAGATATATGAATGACAAATCACGTGCTATTAATTGTCTGTAATGATTTATCGCGTTGTCAAACTCGTGATCATTATAACAATGAAAATTTAGCTACAGCTCTATAAAAATATTATTACCGAACGTAAATTTCATTAGATTTATTTTGTATTGTTTGCAAATGTATAAGAAAGTCGACGAGAAATATAATCTGTTATGTACAGAATTATTAGATTGAAACTACTGAATTTAAGATGACATTTATGACATTTGTGACATGATAGAGATGACATTTAACCCGATGTATCAATGGTTTTTTTTTTAATTTTCTAATAATCTTCAGTATACAAATACTGTCTGGTTACTTACGTATCCTGAACAAAATTATTTTTCCTGTAAAATCGAATAACATTAATATTAAAAATGAAGAAAACATATTAAGAACGATTATCAGAAAATTGCTTGTATAATTTTTATATTTAACATAAACTGTTTTGTCGATCAAGTTGCTATTTGTTTTTCAAATGTTTATGAGTCGTTCAACTTGATAAAAGAAGTGAAATATATTTCTCTTTAGAAAATTATGCTTAATTTTGATTAAGACTTTTTTTAAATACTCTTTTCCTTTTATGGAATATTAATCTAAGCATATCAACATCGAATTAATTGTAAAGATAAAAATGCTCAGCACTCAACGCTGAACACTCAGCGAATCATTAATGAGTGAATCAAAATTGTATATGGAGAGGGGACAATACATACCGCCGTTTACTAAAATGTTTGTTTGCTGATGATATGCATGCACAGCTGTGGAGATTTTATCTATTTTTATATTGGTCCGACATACTTCTTGGTATTCGGAAGTCATCTATACTAGTTATATGGGTCAACAGAGCCATTGCTAGCAGACAAATATCATAAACAATATCGAGTATTATCGACAAAAGCTTTGTTTTCTAACCTATAATTTTGCAACTAGAATGAATATAAAGAGTTACGTATTTGAGAAGAAAACAAAGCAAATAATTGAATTAACTACAGAGCAATGTAAAACGTTAATTAAGATTCGAACTTCGAACGAACTTATTACATTATCAGGTCACTGAGATCATAGAACAGGAAATTACTTTTTGAACCAAGCATAACAAGCCTTCCTGTCGAAGTCTTTGTTATTACTTACTTTCATTACAACAACTTTCAAAATAGGTAGTTAATTATTCAATCATATGAAAACGTACCATCACGCCTGTTATCCGCGAAGAGTTACGCAGAGGTGTGTAGTACACTCCCACGTTTCCACACTATTGCCATACACCGGGCACAATTCCAGACTCCAAATCACTACTAGAAATGCTAAATTAGAAAAATCAGATAGCACTCGTCCCGGGATTTGAACCCAGGACCTCTCGATCGGGAGCCGCGCTTGCAGCCACTCGACCAACGAGGCAGTCATATCAATGGCTAGTTAATAAT
>DWFV01001998.1:0-10369 GCA_018246775.1 Parelbella machaon machaon | reverse complement strand
GGAGTGTACTAAACTCCTCTGCGTACCCCTTCGGGGATTACAAGCGTTATGTTACATTAAAATACCTGACCTTTAAATCATCATTAATTCTTATAGTGATTTATTTATTTATTTAGCTTTTATCGTTAACCTAACGCTAGGTTGTGAACGACAGATGCCTAATGGCATTCTCTATCAGTCAACTCAGGGTGATAGAGAAAATATGTGCACAACAAGCTAACATGAAAACAGTTTACAAATTCGTTTGAAGTATTTAAATTATCCTGGTACTGGACTCACCATTAATTACGACTTCAGTATAACGACTGCACTTGCATTCTAATGCCATCTTAACGATCGTTTAGCTCAGCAAAAGTAGGCAACACAATCTGCCGGCGTTAATAAATACATATGCAGACTAAAGAAAACTTCAAGGGGAAAACATATTATGTAGTTTTAGTAATAATATTGGTTAAAAATGCACGGGCAATCGACTTGCTCATTAGTCTAATTCATTATATTTCAAATATTATTAAAATTAAGACCGACAACCACTATAACTTTAACCTTCTCATTCTAATAGGAGACCCGTGTCCAACGGTGGAATGATTAAGGTCGGAAATAAGTTAATAAATGTTATTTAGAATGCAGATTTTCGAAAAGTTATCTTGAACTTTAGTACATTACAATTCATTCACTTATAAAAATCCAATATAAGCTAGCTAAATGTAATAATAATTATAGTATGAATAATAAGATTTTTCAAAAGAAAAATTATGTATGTATTATTAGATTCCCGTTTCGCTTGCAAAATACTTTATGCTTTAAGCGCGCATTAGGTATTCCCGCACGCTTGACCGATGTCCAATCATCCGTGGAATATGGCGGAAATATTAAAATGTCAATCAGGCGAAGTTTCTTCGTGAAATTATTGTTGCGCTTAGTTATTTGCAGGGATGATTGCTTGAGGCTTTCAGATGAATCAACTTATAATATATCGCTTTCACGGACTAATGAACAAATATATTACTGACGTGAACTCGTAACTTAAACACTATTGTGCTTCCATATGGTAAGAGTAAAAAAGTTTCACGTAGATATTTGTTTTGCATAGATATATGATAGTTTTTGTATATAAATTTAAAATTATTACTTATAATTTACACAAACTTGGCTAGTTTCACACAATTTTCCGTTCTCTATCGGTAATATGTATTTGCAGATAAATAGCTTGACAAAATGGAAGAATGAAGCTAAAATTATATTAATTCCTTTCTGGGATTTTAGAATTTAAAAAAAATCCTCGTTCACGCCTGTAATCACCGAAGGGGTAGGCAGCGGAGTGTAGTACACTCCCACGAAAAAAATATTAGTATTATGGGAGACACAAAATTCACTAATGTCTGCTTAAACCGGTAATAATAATTTCTTTCGGAACCTCCATGAGCGCAGTTATTTGAGTATTCGTGCATCACCACCGCAGCTGAAGAATGTCAGCATTCGAGCAAGTTGAAGGCAAGTAATTAGTGCAGAAGATGTTAATTAGCACTAAGCATCGAATAACGCGTGCCTTACGGTACAATGGAATTAATAGAATTCTAAATTCTAAGATGGATTTGCAGGAGAATTGTGGCTTTGCTTTGTCGAATATTACGGTTTAAATAAAGTTCTATTAATTTATAAGTATAGTACTATTATACATACATATCGCGAGGTCTCTTACGGGGTAAGCAGAGAGCACGGAGTGCCAAATGTTTCTATCCTTTCAGGCCTGCCGTGCCTCTTCCACATTCATCACTCTCGTCACGCATATATTCAGAACCTGATCTATTTGGTCAAAATAGGTGAGCTTTGGTCTCCCGCGGCACCAACGTCCATCAATATTCGCAATGTACATATGTCTTCAGTCTTAAGTCGGTGTTTTATTCAATATTTTTTTTCTCTAACCCAAAACGTTTCTAAGTTCTAAACGACAATTATATTATCCTTCTCATTCGAAGAAAACCAGTGTCCGATAGTGAAACGATGGAACTGTTGATAATGATGATGGGTTCGGTATAAACTATAGAATATAGACTTCTGTTAATAAAGAAAATTTTATTAGCAATTCAAATTTAATATTATTATGTATATGATGAACAGCTTTAAGCTATTTCAATATTAAAAAAACGCAATAAATGTTATTATACATAACAACCTAATAAAGTATTATTTATTATACACCAAAGACAATATAAATAAGATATTACAAATTTGAATTCTACAACATATAATCGTTATATCCTGATTGAATATGATAACCCGGTTAAATCTTAATACGTAATGCCAAGGACCACTTAAAGCGATAATATTTCTAGACGCAACTCGGGTCGGCTGGCGTACAAGGCGGATGAGCTAACTCCTCGCATTACGCCATACCTTTACGAGCTTCATTAATTAATATTGTAACAAGCTGCGTACGTGTAAACCGGGTGCTTGCGGGATAATGATGTTATCAAATATTAGTAACACAAAACACAATATGTTAATAATTACGCAACTTGTTCGCGCTCATCGAAATTTTCATCGATGGTTATATTCTGGTTGGTCCGATTGAGCGGTAATCTGCGTACACAGATAGCTGGTATCTACTTTGATAAAGCTAATCTGAATACATGCTATACGCTTATTACTGATATTGTGACTCACAGTGTAAATTTAATTAATGTGACGCAAACGGCTATTTGATAGCGAGCGTTAGTAACGACTTCTAGAAGTTTCCATACTTTAAAAGGCATTTTGCAAACTTAATTTTTGCTATTGGAAACAACGGTTAGCAGACACGTTCATGATAGTCGGAACTTTCCGATACCTTTAAATCTTTATTTATTGAAAGCAGAGCAATGTAAAAGGAAGATCCAGAATTCTCCTTTGGTTTTAAGGTCCTCGGGTCTTGGGCGTGACTGCTGTAAAATAGTAAGACGTTAGTAGGAAATGACCAACCAGAAGGGGAAATATAATAATAGATTAGATAGTCTTTTATCAACGGACTTCACTGCTTTAAATGATCATCACGTGCGTCAAAGGGAAACAATCCCTTTTGTTATCACCCTTCATAATTAAGTTATTCTGTGTCTTGCTTTGTCTGGTGGTCGTTCCACGTACATTTTAACAATTCAATTAAAACCGTGCATTTATTTTTAAATAAAAATAAAAATAAAGTAAAAAGGTGAACATTTTAGGTTAAAAAAGTTATAAAAATATTGTAATTACCCTTATGCGTCACGTTACGTTTAGTAACAAATAAGATACCAAATATAAATAAAGAATAAAAGGGTCAAAGCAAAGTATATCAGTTTTATAATTCCAAGTGTAATAACTTCAAATAATGTTGTAGTTACTATAGACACGACCTATCATCCCAATAGTGTATTTATAAACAAAATTACTTCTCTATAAACACCGTTACTTCTCTATAAACACCGTTACTTTTCTATAAACACCGTTACTTCTCTATAAACACCGTTACTTCTCTATAAACACCGTTACTTCTCTATAAACATCGTTACTTCTCTATAAACAGTCTTACTTCTGCCAATTAAAGTCTAGCGCTGGTATAAGACAATGTGAGGACAAGGGGTCGGCGAGTCGCGGAATCCACGCGCCAATCCCACTAATTGCGTCCGAAGTTCCGACGAGGGCTTTTTAATTAAAACTTGTTCAATATTATACAGTCGGATCGCTGGTCACATGGACCCGGCGCGACTTTAGCGACCCGTACTGTCGATTTTTGCTAATTAGATTAGGAGCTTTGTGTCAATTAAAAGTAATATTTTCCGAGTAGCTGAGCGAGTTTTGAGAGGGGCCTACTCAAAATTGCGTTTATTTATAGACGACAAAATAGTTATTTCTGTCATTTTATATAGATATAGATAATTTATAGGAAATAGGCAATAAAAAATATTTAACTATCATGACTGATTTCTCATTGATCTTATCAGTATTCGTCACAGATTCACTTTTAGAATGAATAGGTTTAAGGGCGTAATGTTTCATGGTATCTATGACCGTCTATATTAGCAGACACCCTTAGAGAGCAGTGTGATGTAATCTAAGTAGTACAGGTTACCTCAATTTGTTTTACTAAATACCATTCAATCTTTAAATTTAAAACACTTCACAATTGTAGAAAATTAAATCTAAGCAACTAGGCTATTACTGTGTCCATTCATTAAAATACCGCTGTAAAATTTCAATTTTCAGCGAGTCGAGACAATTTGTAATTTTACTCTTACCTACATGAACATTTTTAGACGTTAAATATAATAATAATGGCGCCGTTCATTAATGTTTATTAACCGTCATGCTTCAGTTGACTTTAGTTGGTTTGCTTGGGTAGTATTTATTACTTTCAATTTATTTACAATTTTATTACTATCACAAAAATCGTGGTAGCACGTTATTAAGTACACATAACAATTAATTAATTGAAACAGAACTCTTTGCAACCGGCGTCCGATCTATGAAGACTGTATAAGAAGCGTATAAGTGTAAGGATAGGATGTGGCTCTTGGTGCTCTCTGCCTACCCCATAAAGGATTTGGTGTGCTAACATAATTGTAATAAATAACAAATATTCTCCACTATTAAAGGACTACAACGTAGAAATGAGAACATTTCTCTCACAGCGTGCGCTGCAATGGATTTAAATGTCCCCACACAAGATACACTCCACAGCCAGTGCATACGTTTCTTGTAGAAGTATCATATATAGAATATGCAGAAGTAAGTAGTAAAATTAATTTATGTGTTGGTAAAAAGGTCTTATAAATTATTATAATCTAACATCACTCCTGTACTGCCCAAAGAGATAGGTAGAGAAATGTAGTACTCTACCAAGTTTTTTTTGTGAGGTTATATTTCCCGATATGGAAGAGGAGTGAGAAATTGTCATAAACCAGGACAAATCTAAGCTTAGTGCCCCTGCTAGGAATTTCATGCTAGAAAAATCCCAATAATACTGGACCCGAGCATCGAACACAGGACCTTTCTTACCATCAGCAGTCGATATGTCATTATGAGTAAAATTCATTATATAGATCTGTATTTTATATAAAATAGAAATCTGTTTTACCGTATATTACTTCACTTAACTCTCGGATTGTACATTTATTTTACACTAGAGACGCAGTTTCACATAAAATCTCCGTTAAAACACAACGATTTTCGCCTTAGTGTTAATAAAGAGTGGCTCCTGTAGCCTGATGAACAGCGTACTGTCATAGTTTAAGTGAAACAGTATGTGAAACGCACGGAATACAAAAATTTCTTTAAGTACATTGTTTTGTACATTGCCTTATTATTCCATTTTTGTATGATAAAATTCGGAATTCGCAATGAACTCCGTAACTTACTGGTTTATTTATTGGTTAATATATGTTGCTGTATTATATTTACGTAGTATAACAATGTTAGAAATAATATTATATTGTTTATAGAATTAAAACATCAATTGATGAGTAACAAGAAAATTATTGTGTAAATTGTTCTTACTTTAGAAATTATTTCTTCAATCTTGTATATTCTAATGAGGGTAAGCAGAGTGTTGTATGCAACTACACAAATAAATATGTTTAAAGAATTTAGTTGGCAGGAGAAAGAAGTCATGGTTACGGAACATCCGAGAGTGGATCGGAATAGCTAGCGCCGCTGATCTACTCCGCAGAGCTAAAACAAAGACAATAGTAAGAAGATGATAGCCTACCTTCACTAGTTGGAGAGGCACTACAGGAAGAAGAAAAAAGAATTCCACACTGCTTCGTGCAATTAAAATACTATATAGATTAGGATTTTTTTTATATTCACTTCTATAAAAATTGTAATCATTAAACGTAGCAAAGTGACGATGTACGCAAAGTAGCTGGCAGTGGTTAAATATGAAGAGCTGAAGGTCGAGCTCAGTGGCGTGCTATTAGGGAGGCCTATGTGTAGCAGCGGGTGGGATTAGGATTAGGGTTGACTGGAAGAGAATGCCATTAAGCATTAAGTACGCCCTTGTATCCCCTAGCATAAGGTGTTACAAAAAGAATAAATAAATTAGGCTGACCATGATTGTGACGTTGAAATTACCATTACAATTTTCTATTCATGTTAATATTATATATAAAATACAACCCGGCACTTACGTTTTTATTTACAACGTGAACCGATTTTAATTAATTTGGTATCGAGAATAATTTGAACGACTTAAAAAGAATACAGTCTACTTAGAACCCTGATTGATTTATCTCTAAAAACGGAAATGTAATATTTCATAGGAATAATTCACGGCATCGAGCAAACAAAGTATCGCGAGATAAGAACTAACTACAAAACATTTAACGATTGTAATTTTAAGATTGTGGCCTGTAATTAGTGAAAGAAAATTTCCTTCAAACGTAGATTAACTTTCATTCCCAAACTGAGTATCAGACCATAAATACGAGTAGTATTCTGTGAAACACGAAACAACAAAATCCGTGTACATATGTCTTTTGAATTGGCGCGGCAAGAATCGTACTGTTCTCATTGTACTGTGTCAATGTTCCGTTGGCTCGCCCATTTATTTTGTCCAAACGGCAAACGACCAATAAGTCTTGCTTCCCGGGATATTAACACTATCATAGGTTATTCTCTAGTTTTATGAAGACACATTAGGCTCTGCGACATTTCCATATACGGGAGATCTATAGTTTAGGATTGTGGGTTTAAATTAAATAATATTTCTTAAAAAACTTCTTGTTGCGTTAGCGTCTCTTTAACAAACTATTTTTGTGATGGGTGTACATGTTATTTTCATAATTCTAATCGAAAGAGCAGGATAAATATATGTACTTTTAGCTTTAAGGTTCTGATTGATGACGTAATTATGAATAATATTTATGATAGTCTGAAAGTTTCAACAGCTTACAGTAGGGGTTTAGGGTTAATCAAATACATTAACCCTACAAAGTTCTCTTTAAATTAACATCATTTGTTGTAACGTTATAGTAAAGCTTCTTAAGGAGATCTACGTGAATTAAAATTCACCTTCGTAATATTGTGTAAGAGGTATGAAATCCACAAAGGTGCACTTGCCGTAGACTATAGTTTTAAATTGCTTTAGAATGAGAGGAAATCTGTGTCTAACAATGATACGATGAAAAAATTGACGATGGTGAATCTATCGTCCATAATAACCAGAGCACTATACGCGGCGAAACATTCTTAATACATTTTAATTCAACTTATACAATGCCCATAATTACTTCGAATCAATATTGTTCATAGCAAAGCCGTGAAAGTCGAGTTGTTAACAATAAAGCGTACTACAAACAACTGATCGCTCGAATACTCAGAGGCACGATAGAAACTAGATACACAAATCTATGTCTTGTCGAAATACATCTTATGTACGGATTGGATAAAAGTTCGTGAAGTTAATTTAGTACAAGCATGCTATCTCCTCTAATTTATAGGTAGTAGTAGGCCTGAAGCGCAACTTGGCTACAGTCCACTCGCGTTGCCAAGTTAATTTGGCTGTATTCTCATTTTTCCTATGTTACACGCCGTTTGATCTTGTAATAAGGACGGAACAGTAATAGAAAAATACGTCCCTGTATCGAGTTTCCAGATGTTTCTCGAATCGTTATCGAAATAGTTTGTTGACATTTATATGAAGCAGCAAACTTCTTTATAACACTAGAGAAATACGAGATGGCAATTACTTTATTTACTAATAATTATTTCTAAGCTTTGATTATTAAATTGTGTAAGTAAATATATTTCAGAAGTATAGTGTGTTCAGCGCCATAAGACTTAGCAATAAGAAAATCATTCATAATTAATCAGCCGGCAAATTTTACTGAAATTTATTAGAAATTGTGATAAATTTTCAAGATTTAATTAAACGAACTCAATGATGCAATGTGATAAATATTCAATAGCTATGTTAAAGGCGATACTTTAAAAGACTGTTTAGAAATTTTTAGTGCCTACTAATTGCCTACTAAATTAAATTCGAGACCGTTTAACGGCTAGCAATGCCCAGTATTATTTAGTGAGAGCCCAATAATAGCTTAAGGCTTTCGTACACAACAGTAATTTGCCGCGGTCGCCAAGACACATATTCCAAAACACGTAATCTAGCGCGAAGCAAATAAACCAGAATTCTAACAAGTGTTCTTTAGGAGACACTCTCATGAACATTAAATATCCATTTAGCTATAATATTTTCAGGCTCAAATCGAATGTTGCAAATGCTAAAATACTAAAGTCAAGCTATTCCATAGAAATTATTAGTTCTAAATGCAATTTTTTTTTCGAATAATGGTCATATTGTAAGGCTGTAGCATAATGTTTTTCTAAACAAATCATCTAAATCACAACTGACTTTGAAATCAATTAATTCTATTAGAAAATTCTAAGAAATCTTTTAAAAAAAAATCTAGTAAATGTTACATATATTAATCTACAAATCTGTATCCTAACGAGCGAAATGACCGCCTGACCTAGCATTCTGGTGGTTACTCGGTGTATGCTGGGTGTGTCGCATATTTATTTATCGCTAGTTTTGGTCGCGGTGTCGCACGATTCGTCGCAGCTGTGTACGAACGGCCTAATGACCAATAAGTCGCACTTGATATCAGCAGCGACATAGTTTACTGCACACCGCCTGTTCATTATTACCACGTTCAGTTTTATGACTTTCGAATTTCGAATTTATATAATTGACCAGTTAAATACCGGAACGGCAGTCCCATGTTTAATTATTGTAGCTTATCGAATTTATTGCGGCGCGACTCGGCGAAGTAATGAAAATTTTGTGCCTATAAAAATTTGATTTCATGGGATCAGCGTTGCATTGTTCGCAATCGGATTATTACTGATTATTTTTGACAAAATGTAAAATATTTCAATAATCAATAATATACTATGTAACATTTATGAGTACTTGATGTACAATCTTGTCGTGCAAAATTAATAACAAACAATTAATAACAGTTATAAATTAATAACAATATATAAATTACGAGTAATAACAATCTTGTCGTGGAAATTAATTAACAGTTGTCAAAAGAATTAATATTTCCGAACAATTAACATTGATGTCGTTGAATTTATTTAAGCGTACTAAATCTTATTACAAAAAATCACGGCTGATGATTTTATGTCTCAGGGCAGTCCCTGTACCTACCTATAGCAAAATAGCAATATGTGAGATGACTAATATGAACTTGATTAAGGCCTACACATCGCAAGAACAAAGAGTGAAATAGATTGAACATACCCAAAGTCGGGTGCCAGTGAAAAAATATTGTATCTGCCTAAAGCTCTCCAGGATAAAGCCGGATAGGCCGGGACGAAGGCTCACGGATCTCCAGCCTCACGAGTCCTTTGATATGTTATTGAGTTTAATTTACGTTTTCATATCCAAAGGCACGCCTGCGACGCCATTTTCAGATGTTCGTGAAACTCATACGCGGTGGAATCTGTTTTGAGAAAGATATGGACGTCTGAATGATGTCTTCGTTCAGGATTTCATAGTGTACGAGTAAAAATTATAAATAGATTTAGCGATTAATTAACTTGAAGCTGGGAATATCGATATATTTAATACGATACAATATAAGATTATATTTCGTTTCGTTATATTTACCGTCTATTTTTCTATCTGTTGTCGAGGATCATAACGGAATCTTTTTTCTGTTGGTATTAAATATCATAACAAGACTAGCTGTATAATTTATCCCTCAGTTTTTTTATACTACGCGGGTGGTTCGTTTAATAGAAGCAAGAAAAATTGTTTTCTTTGGTTGTTCACGGTTTCCTGTCACATGACAATTAGTGCATTAGTTCACTTTTTTTTTAAATAGTCTTCTTCAACATGTTTTCAAAAGTTACCATTTATTTTAATTAAAAACAATGACTACATCAGATCCGTACATATTCAAACATATCTTCATAGATACTTGTCTCTATAGATATCAGAGATTTAGAACAAAGGTGTGAAAGGCAGCTCAAGGATTCCGTCAATGATTATTGAAAAGCTCCAGAAAACCCGATAACCCGGTTTGAAAGAACAAAGGGGGTCTTGTCCGGCATTATTTCTGCTGATGGAAATTTGCGATTGGAAGAAATCTTAAAGGATTGCCTTTGTTTTGTCATACGCATGTTGATATTCGTTGCGTAATATTACACGTATTACAGAAACTAGTTTGGTGTCGCTATGGTTCTGTTTTTCTGTAATTTGAAATTGTAAATTAGCAACCTTCAATAAAAAATTTATATAAATATATTCAAATTCAAATTCAAATATCATTTATTCAAAAGTGGTTCATCAGAACACTTTTTGTACGTCAAAATGAAACTACCACCGCTTCGGAAGATGTTT
>DWFV01001997.1:0-10369 GCA_018246775.1 Parelbella machaon machaon | reverse complement strand
CGGGGAGATCCGGGGTGCGGGGAGGGGCGTCCGAATTGAAATCGTATCTGCAGATACATACTGTCAAGGATACCAGCTATAAAGAGGGAATGTTTGACAGGGGTACAAATGAACAACCAAAAGAAAGTATGAAAATTTATATTGTAATAAAAATTATGACTGCTGAAATTATAAAAAGAGTTAAATATACGAGTAGCATTAACTCTTCTGATTCTGATAGAATACCGTATCCATCAGTAGACCGAATCACAAGCTTGATAATATTGAGGAATGCTATTATTAATATTTATTAAAACACGTAATACAAATAAATATGTGACTGCCTTCAAAGGAAATTTTCCACAAGTGGAAAACTCGGCAAAACAGAAATATCACATAATTTTGATGAGAAGTGACTGCGAAAACTGAGTGCAAGTTAAACACACACCGTGATCTTTGCTCTCGCGCTTCAGCAAATATCAGTGCCCGATTGCTTGAAGACAAACTCAAGTTTCCATTTGATAACTCTATATAATTAGGCGCCCTACTTACATACATACATATCTTCACGCCAGGTCCCTTACGGGGTAGGCAGAGAACACGGAGTGCTAAATATGCCTATCCTTACCTGCCGTAGGCGCCCTACTTGCTTTGATTAATAATAGTTCTTTAAAAGTTGTTCTTAATTTGATAAGTTATTATATTGACTGTTGACTCAGATATTGGTATTAACTACTTTCGCATTTAAAAGTTTATTTACGATAGTAAGTAGGGTTGGGTATAGGCAGAGGTACTGCACCAGGCGAACCAACGCGCGAACTACAACGATAAAAAAAAATTGAAAATACACGTCCGTGTTCCACTCAATGAAAATAGTCAAATTTTTATTAAATATAAAAAAAAAAAACTTAACAAATCAGTAATAATGACGTAATAATTTAACTCTATTTAATTATTCATATACACTTTTATTATTTATATTCATCAGCTCAACATGTGTACATGCGACGATTCAAACTAAAATGAACAAACACAAACAGACAAACAGTCCGAAGAACCGTGAATACATGTGCGAAAAGGCAAACGAAAGTTTCTCTTATATTTGACATGTCTATTCAAATACGGAGGGGCGGCCATTACGGACAAAGCAGGCCGGCTTAATGAAATATTCTGAATATTTGTTCTCGATTCCTCAAACCCGACCGAACACCAGCCACAATAGACCCGTGATCCTAACATTTGAATGCGGATTCCGCTTGAGACGAAGTGTCTTGGTGTATTGGAAAGGAACGAGGGAGATACATTTTTAATTCGGCAGCTTAGAGAGTGTTTGGGGAACAATTTGCGACTTAATATTTCATGATGTTGAACGGTTGGGTTTTTTTTTGGGGAGTTTCCGTTCAATGTTTGGAGAGGATTCCACTTTGGAATCCGTTAGGTTTTTATTTTATGTATTTGCATAACGCAAATTTGAAATGTATATTTTTTAAATTCTAAAACATGTATATGTATGTATATATAAACATATATGTGTGTAGTAAAATTCGGATACACGTACTAGCAATGTTTTGACATACTATATTATAAATTTTTGACAGATTTTGGACACTTGACATGAAACCACAATGCAATTTTGATGCAACGCCAAGTCATTATTTGTAATTTGCGCAGATACAAGACCTCAATCGCAGATATTTACGTAATGTAATTCGGATACACGTTACAGCAACGTTGCGACGTATTGAAGCTTTTGACTGAACGACTCTAGAGCAGAGCGCAAACTGATAGAATTTGCGTTCCTTTCGTAAAATTGAAATGTAATGTTTTTTTGTCTATTAAATAGTTATAAAATACTTCGTACAGACGAGAGATATTTAAAACCATACTATATGTTAACCATATCAGAATTTTCTTTGTTTATAAAGTAGACAGTTAATAAAATTAAAAAATTACATAAAAATTGAAACAATATTTTAATCGCATCAAGAGACGCTTCTTGTTTACATATTTTTTATATTACTCAAAACATCGACAATTTTAAAAACAAATGAGAATAAAACATTTTAGCTTACACAAGATGGCAATTGTAATATATTATTTTTCCTTACTCTACACGAGAGCTCTACAAAATACCTTTAAACATTATAAACGCAAGATTAAAGGGATGCGGAAACTTGTCGTTTTCGAAGTACATAATAACGACTACTCTGCCTCCATTACCTCGGAGTGGCGTTTAGTGGAGCATCGCCCCCCTGGACCCCTGAACCCCATGACACTCGCCCTCAAACCTCTCTATGACAGAAAACGAAAAGTACACGGAATTGTTATAAAAGCTATACAAACGGCAACAATCACTCACACGTGCGTGTGTTTAGTAAAATGCCAACACACTGAACAATATCACGCTCTGGTCTAAGCGAATGGCACTAGCGACATTACTTTCGCGTCGCTAAAGCACAGTGCTCAAGTATTCAATCATTCGGTCACTCAATCATTCAGTCGTTCATTCATTCACTTAGTCATTCAATATATCTAAGTCACGTCACACTCTTATTTTAACGTAAAATCAGTCCTGTAATCCCCGAAGGGGTAGATAGAAAAGTACACTCCCACGTTTCACAAGTTACCAGCCACCACTATCAATAGTATTACCATCAATGGTACCCGACCGGCGATTTGAACCCAGGACCTCCCGATCGACAGTAGCGCTTGCAAGCAACCCACCAATGAGGCAGTCAACGAGGCTGTTATTTTATAGACAAAATTATTGGTACAAAAAACTACGTATCGTAAATAATAAGCGAAAACGTTTCATGCAGAAAGCGGGTAAAGGTATTTCTTTTTGAATCCGGATATAGATCTCTTCATTTACTGCATTCTACCTTCAATAACAGCAACTTGTAGCTCTTATTATCACTAAGCCTTACTTAGTTTAAAGTTCTAATTACTTTCCATACATATTAAGGAATACCTTAATTAGGCATGTTGCGATGTTTAATTTTCATATAACCTTAGACCACACACGCATACCCACACTGTCAGCGACCATAGAGCGTTGTAAGGACATTAAAATGGCGGATAGCGGTAAATCGGCTATGCACAGTGGCTGGGGTTTCCCGTTTTAAAACCCCCGCCCCGTCTCTGAACAATAATTCAGCTTCGCCCTTCCGAAGTGCAAGGGCGCAGTTACCGGGGGCAACCTCGTAGGCTCGGGAACTGCTGATATCGATAAATGACTGATATATGTTTATCGACTCGTATGAAATAAAATTACATCAAATAATGAGAAGATATGTATGTATATAAGTGTTATTATTATTTAAATAGTATCATTCAGTTTATATGAAAGGGGTTTAATTGATAAAGATTAAAGAATTGATAGATGAATATTGGATAATAGCTCACTTCGTAACATAACTAATGATTCCATAAACTAATAAAGGCAGAGAACAAGTGCCGATAAATAAACATAACATTTTATTTACATGAAGTATAATCAATTTATATATCATTTTGTGTAATAAATATAACGATATGGTACTGGCAAATTTAGTCACTACAATAAGCTATCTATAAATTAATATCAATGAAATCGTTACATTTAATATCAATGCGGATAATTAACCGAATATGAAAATTTTATTTGAAATTACAATATTTTATTCGTAAATTTAATTATGTATTTACAATAAATAATCTATAAATTATTATCAACACAGTGTTCACTTCACTATAACGTCAACAATTAAATAGAAAATTGAATTAAAAGTATTTTATTATATTAATTAAATATAACAATAAATAGTCTATAATATCGACATACTACTTTAATATTATAGCAATTAATATAGCAGTAATTTAGTTTCAATATAGTATATTTAACATCATCTAATAGTCGTTATTAGTTGTCGTATAGTTGTTTAATAAGACCGCAGTACTGACATCACTACAGATTCAATAGTAGGGTGCATCATTTTATCAGCGGTGCGGCACACTCTATACTAATTGTGTTTGCTTGTTCGGTCACCTTATTTGTAAACGGGCTCGCGTGGATTATGACTCGTGTACGCGGTCGCTCGGACCCTCAGTGAGAGAACCAGTGAAATTTTCAAATTCATATTTCATTTATATATTTTAACAAACTGTAGCTTAAAGATTGAAATAAATTTTCTGTACCGCTCTTTTCATAAAGCCAGATCGCCAAACACTGTCTGTCAATAGAATTAAATTTGTTTCACTCCATAATGTCAAATGTATTGTCGTTCATAGTGTCAAATATAGCGTCGGCAAAAATGTCAAACTCATGCGTCTGTGCTAATCGTAGCCTAATTGTAACCCTAGGCCATTTTTAATACTCATATTCCTTATTCGAGTTCGTTTCCAATCTAATGTGGAGATGTTCGGATAGTTGGTAAACGCTCTAAAGCACTATATCATTTACATAATTCATAATTAAGTTACTGTATTCAGTGATGTGGTCGCAACTATTTTGATTGGTTACAGGACGACTTAAAAGACATTTAATATTATAAATCCCCTTTCTTTTAATAGTTGTAAATAATGGATATTTGATTTGCTTATTGAAGTTGAATATTGCAAGAAAGATTTCTTGAAACAACACATTCACACTGACAGTTAGAGATAAAATAAAACATTAGCGCCTCTAGTGGCAGAAAATAATAACACATTTTTTTCTTAACCAACCATAGCAAAGTTATTTAGACCACAATCATGAAGTGTTTCAACACAATAATAAATACAAAATTTTAATTACTTACAAAATTTTCATTATTACCACTTCAATTTAAATTACTTAAATTAAAACTTAAATAAAAAAATAAATATTTAAAAAAACTTAAATTAAATTTTAATTATTAATACCACTTTAAATACTGTAGCTACATTAAATCTCTTACGAGATGGGCAAAGTACGCAGAATAAAGTCGGACTTGCGACTTCCGAGTATAGACTAAATTTTGTACTAAAAAATATGATACTTCTGCTAAAGTATCAGCTATAAAACTTGGTATCGGCTTCCTAATTGCGTTACCACAGCCACCGGCCGATGTAGCCGCCAGTGCCACCAACGAGAATAATTACCTCAGTCACATTGTACTGTTACGTTCCGAATTTCGCTCGGTAATTATCATTTCGTTCCTTTTTAATCAAGTTTGTGTCTGCACATCCAGAACTTCGAAAATCAAAAGAATTTTAGGATGGCAACGTTATGTACGTACGTAGACGTAAGACATGTTGCCAGACTAAAAATCGTTAATTTTACATAAACGGCTTCCTTTGATAAACCGTGACAAATAAAATATATTATTTAATATATTATTTATAGACACTATTTTATTCTTATTTCATATTATACCTTTGTGGCATTTTTCTTATTTTTCAAAAGTTAAACAAAAACTGACTGGAACCAAAAAAGTAATATAGAAATTTTGTTCAATTTCTCTACAACATCTGTATTTTCGCAAAGAGAGTTTTGTACAAAGCTAAATCGAGTACAAACGGAAAAACTAAAATCTAAACATACACACATGATGAAACAAACTTTTAGGGTGCAGTTGATTTTTTAAAACGGTCAAAAATCGAATCGCTCGAAAAATAACTTGAACAGTGGTGTGGTGGCCTAACGGATACCAGTATTCGTAATTATAAAATTAATATTCGACACCCACTAATGAACTGTTTGCTAACACTACTTAGTATTTAATTATAATATTAGTATATAACCTGTAATGCCCTTTTATTCTGCTCAATAAGCTATATTTTCAAACCCGCATACCGTCGCAGCATAGTTAAAACCCTTAAAATGTCTTAAAAGATATGTATCTGATGCTAGTTTCGATAGTACAGGTTAGCTCAAACCCATAACTCGTATTCAAGAATCAATATTTGAACGCAACACACTGGCCGCTACGAGTGTTGCTTCACAAAGGCTCCGACGTGTACACTGCAGGCCATGATTAATGGCACACGCGCAACAATTTAATTCTCCTTATTGCTGTAAATGTAATCAGTCGAAAGGCCCACACAGGAGGGTCTTTTGTGCCTCTTTGTCGCTACACTATGAACAATGATTTTTGACTTAATCCATCTGGCTCGCCTAGCAATGTCGTCATTAATCTTGTGAAAGTGCAATTTGCCGTGTCATAACTAATTTCTGTGCGTAAGTTAATTGAAGTAACTTCGATTTGAATTTGAAATAATTACTTTGACGATGAAAAAACCGTTGATAAAACTAGAAGTGGTCATGAAAATTCGATTTGATATATTAATGTAGCAAATTTAATGTTTTTTTATAACTCTGCATTGGTCGGTCAAATGTCGCTTTCATTTTTAATAATACTAATTATTCGAATTTATAACATAAGAAATATATATTTTTTCAATTAAGTACTGGAAAAATATTCAAATTTTCACGTGTGTTAAGGTTTCCCGTGAAACAATCATTGTGTACATACGTGGACCTCCATATTTATTAATGTTTTGATATTAAGAAACAACGAATTTTATTCATTATATGTGTTGCCATTCATACTTAATGAATATTACACTTTCAATTGCACGGACTCGTTACATACGTTGATTATTACGTATCAAGTATTTTCGAACAATTCGAGTTATGCGAACGGCAATATTCGACGGACGATGGAACTTTTGGTTGGTTTTTACTGAAAATATGCAACTATGGACCTTTATTGGAATTTCATAAAACATTTTTGGCACCGCTCGCTGAAGAATAATATTCGATCGGCGCCATTTTACCTCATCCCAGTCACCAACTGCCCAATTCGTGGAAACAACATTTCTGCTTGCGGCAAATGTTCAAGTTAATTTTAATATACCACGTTACATTGATTTTGCAAGAGTTTTATTCTTAACTACTGTACTGTTAATCATAATATGTAATTATACATTGTATCTAAGGATATATGATGTTCATATAATATACAACACTTAAAACACTGAATGTTAACAGCTTTATTAGAACTAACTAAATTAGTTTGTGACGCCTTTTTTGGTTTCCGTTTGGGTGAATTTCACACCAGTTATGAAATCTTACCCGATTCTAGAAGTTTCTATCGTCAAAGGAAATCTATTACTTGGAGTAAGTGGCTGGATTTTAAACTAAGATATTCCTGTTAAAGTAACTCACTAAGAGAACGCTATAAGTATATGAGCATCGTGGAAAACCTGAGTTTAAAACCTTTTACAGTTAAATAAATACGCTACGTCTTCCCTTGACGTTAGCGGAAGGCGAATGTTTGACAAATATGTAATCGGTTCACCCCAAAGACGGTTCAATAGACGATTTCAGTTTAAGGGCAACAAGGAACAGCCATTTATCAAGCTAATTGCTTGAAGCCAAAACGGGCGATGCTTTTGTGCAAAATGTCGGAATGTATTGCCGAAGCCCGTCACTTCATGGAGGAGCAATTGCCATTTTAATTAGCAGACGAAAGTACATCTGTGGTTTCCACTTTATGATAAATATAAATTGGAAATGACTTTTTTGAAGTACTCCAGCCATCCACCCCGCCCCAAGAGTTGATTGGAGTAATTGGATAAATTATTGATTTTGAAAGTCGATAGAAGTCCCAATTTGATTTGCCCTCAGAAGCATTATATCTGTATATATCTACATATTATTTCTGTCGTTCGTCAGACAAGTTTTCATATTCCGTTGCTGGTATTGTGCATTTCCAAATTGTTCTAGAACATCCTAAATCCTCATTTGATGAACAAGTGAATGAATGACTGACTAATTGCTTGAATGAGTAAAAGATTAATGTTTTGATTTAATTCCAATTTTAAGTATTTAGTAGACAAACATTCAAACAAAACCCCTTTCAACTTAGTGTCGTTAGTCTCGGGCGCAGTTAATATTTAATTCAGTTACCACACAAATGTTAGCCTACATACGAGTACGAACTGCCTTAGTAACTTAGCTAAAATAAATAATTGCTAAGTAGAAAGAAAGAGGGGAGAAAGTGAAATATATTTATAGGCTCAACTAAAGCATAAATACAAAACATATTAATCGTAAGATAAATGGAAAATGTCTTCGTGGCCTTCCATAGCGTCATAAATACAAAAGCATATTAATCGTAGTGTGTTTTAAAAAAAGGAAAAATTAAACACGCAAGTGTTGTCAGCACAGAAAAATTATTGTATCTTGTTAGGCACTAAACTAATTTCCGAACGGAGCGCGTGCAAGCACCTCCTACTCGGTGTTTAAAGAACTCGAGTATCATGTTATATTCATTATCTTTGCTTATAGTTCTATTAAGTAATATACATACAAGCTATGAGTAAAACAACGGTAAGAACAAGTAAAAAAATTTTATTGAATATATGTACCTACATACACAATGTGACTTTTTGTAGACATTATGTTGTGACTTTTGACTGTGCGAAAAACTCAATATTTTCAGCGATTTCATTTAAGTGGTCTTATATATTTTTTTGAAGTTGATAATGTAATGAGAAGTCAAGTCATTAAATCAAACTAAGTATTCTCTTAGGAAACACGTAGTTCAGGGTCATCGATCTGGATGAAGTCTTGAAAAAGTCCTAACAACAAACAATAAATGTAATGCGTGGAGATTTCCAGACAAACGAATTCGACGTCGTTAACTAAATAAATGAGTAAATAAAAATAATTGTTGGCTAATTTAGCAAAATTTATATAAATTTCTTCTCTTTCAGGCTAGTATATATTCCTGAACGTTTGTGCGTTTGTCAAATTTGAAATTATAGTTACAAAATGTCAATGGGAGCACGTCAAATGTCATTTGTAAAAAATACGTATTATTTTGCAAATTTACAAATATTGGCACAGTTATTTGAAATTATTTCATATCTAAATAACAATGAAGTAAATAATCTAAAGATATGTATATAAGCTAGTGTTTCAAGAATTTTTCGTTAAATTGGAATTTTCTATAAACGGAATATATTTGACTATGAAATTTCAGAACTTATCCATAATTTTCAGCTGCCAAAACTGAAATAGAATCAAAGCATTGGAAAAATTAAATGTACGTAACGTCATCATTGAAAACAACCCTTTGCCACCGTATCAACCGCGTGTTGTTTCAGACAGACAGACGTACAAACAGATTCCCCGTCTTTGTATCACGCCCTTGTTAACTATTAATCGAAAACTTCATATACGAAAATCGTTACACCAGCAAATTGAACACTAAATCTAAAGCGTTAAAGACGGCTATTGCATGATACATCTACACGTCTATTATTGTTGCCTTATACAGAACCAGTGTTAAAAGAACCGTGGTGGTAGATACAATAGTCACTATGAGTTTTCAATTTGGACCGACCAAGGGAACAGGCCAGGCCAATGTAAACTGACTGTTTAGTTAACGTCGATGGGTGGTCGTTTAATTAAGAGTGCGAATGATAGCCCCTTTTTAGATTATTTAAAAGTATAAAACAGGTTGTGACGTGCAGGCGGCGCGGACGGGACGTGTTCACAAAGCGATAAAATTTACCGGAAAACACTGAGGGGTCTGTCAATGGCAATTTTGAAGCAAATCTAACGTGGTATTTCTTTTCTCTTCGTTTACCACCATTTTCAATGTCCCGTTTGCCACCGATCATTTGCCGTTATTTGTATCGACAGGCACAAATTACTTCCGCAACTCCACAGATAAAAAACATGATTAAAATTATTTATGGAGGTTCGCATTATTACCTTAATAGTTTCCTGCAAGATTTAAAATTCGTTTTAAAAAGCCTGAAGCCAACGACAATCTATCCACCGAGTTTCACGTAACACGTCTTCTAGACCATGCAGTCAAATACCTTTGCCATAAACCTATATAACGGTCGACCGCAACATGTTTCTTAATATGGGATATTATGCCATATGTAACGGTTTCCAACCTAAACAATTTCATTTACCCTCATTTGCTTGACGTACAATTACGTATGTGAAACATTCTGTATTTATTACAGGCGTCAGCGGCACACTACCAGAGTCAGCTGGCGTCTTTATCGACCGAGAACGAGCGGCTGCGTGGTCAGTTGTCAGCGTTATCAGCCGGCTTGGGCGGTGGCGACCACGAAAGACGATTGGACGATGTCGCGCAGCAGGTCGTGCGGGCACTGCTCTCACAAAAGGTACTATGAATACCACCACTAACCGCCCACATATCTTGAGTTTGTCGAACAGAATTCACGTCGGCACTTAAAAAATGACGTAACATCACGCCTGTAATCCCCGAAGGGGTAGGCAGAGGTAGTACACTCCCACGATTCACCAGTTACGTTTAAGTCCCATGGAATAGGTGGTGAGCCTATTGCTATACACCGGGCACGATTCCAGACTCCGAGTCACTACTAGAAATTCTAAATT
>DWFV01001996.1:0-10370 GCA_018246775.1 Parelbella machaon machaon | reverse complement strand
TGCACCCACGCTCCGACGCGCCTTTTCAAGTAAACATGGGAATGAGTGAGTAAATAGAAAAGGGCAGGAGATATAATTAGAATTAATGCCGCGTGGAATCCTCTAAAATTAAACAGCCGAATGTATGCCAGCCAGCTGCATGTATCGATTGTGCGTGAGAGCACTGCAACAGATAGATCTAATGTTACAATAAATCATAAATATATAGTAAATGAGCGTCTATCGCTGCCCTTGCCCCGCTAGCGGCGACCTCTGGCTATAACAACAGTACGAGAAACGTTGACACCATCACACTCAGATAACGTTTAGACAAATATATACCCGGCTGACTAGAGCGGCAGCTAGTTGTGACTTTGTTTCCACTATGTCACGCAATGCGATCTTATACTAAGCACCAAGTTCAAACGAAATACTACCGTATTCGTAGCTCGTTTAGAGTTATTTTTGTTTGCTAGAATTGAAACGAGTTGCCATGCTTCGAATGTGGGTTACAACGGGTAATCGTCTGCTAGAGGTTTTCAAATCGCCCTGAAGGCTCTCGTCAAGGTTTGCCATGGTGACCACTCATCCATGAAGAAACCGCTCTCAGCGTTATGAATCTGATGCAAGTACGCCAGGGCTGAGAACCACTTGGTTTTTATATGATTGTCTTGTTTCTTAGTGGTTATGAAAAAAAACAATTTGATATTAAGTTAACCTCGTTCCATGGAATCGGCATACAGATCGGGAAACTGGGTCAAGGCATATCGAGGTGACGTCAGCGGAGTTATCGTCCGTTTAGCGGCCGTCAAAAAGGGCTAATTAAGTACCGCTCACCACCAACTAGGTCAACGACTCTTTGTTCTTAACCTGATAACGTGTTTCATAACAAAAATAAGACACTAGGTCGTATCGGTCAGTTTTCTCGATGCAGTTTGTATGAAACAAATAAAGACATTATTATAACAAATATAACATGCTATTTTTTTCTCTAAATATACTAAGCAAATTTAGTGAGGTTCTCGAACAGACAGTCATATTATAACCAAGCCAATCAACCCGTAAATTAGGTCATTAACATTGTATTTACAGGAAAACGACGAATCACATTGATGAGGAAAATCGAGTACTGTTAAAGTAGGTCGAGAGAGCGTCACGTGACAAATTGAGCCTGAAATATCAATATGCGAAGTGAAGTAATCCATGGAATATTACGGTTTACGAATCACTTATGTAATCTCCTCCCAATATCCCACAGAACCACAAACAACAAATCGAATTTCTTTGCAAATCTTTCATTTACGAGTACGTATCCAATTTTGGTAAGTCACGCGACCCGTTTTTATTTAAAAAAATATTCGCCAATCAATCCCAAAAGTTTAATAACTCTGAAGACAGTAGTACATAGTAAACCCGTACTATAGTTGCAACTTTATGAAGAACATGGATTAAACATGTAACATTTATTACTAGCGCTCAGCTCGGGGGACGAATTTTGGCCCATCATAACGTGTTTAAAAATACAACGGTGCCCTGTAGTAAGAAGGTTAATTGTTTGTGTGACCTACGAATCACGACGATATTTGTAGTTTAATGTGCCAAGCCATCCGGGACCGCGGGGTCGCTGACCGGGTATCGGCCGAGATAAGCCGCAACGAAACACTTATCAGCCAACGACAAAGAACGCCTTTGTTTTCAACGAATTTCACACCAAACAGCCGGTGTGATTAGATATTGTGGAGATTTACATTTTTCACCGACATTCCTGACGTAATGAGCGTTGTCGATAATATTTTAGAATTATTTCGATCACGTTTCGTTTAACTTTATGTACAGAACACAAAAAAGGGCGTGTGTATAAAATCTGTGTATTTAAAAAAAAATCTTTGACCAAATATTTTTGGTTATCAGAGTTGAGATTTTGGTGAAAGTGACATTTTATATGGTAATAAAATGAATTTTGAATTAGCAAAATAAAATACAGGTTGTGAACAATGACTAGTGTTTTAGCGTGCCTGCAACGTGTCGATATGATCGCACCGGCAGGGCCTCTTGCCGCGTGACCACATCTCGGTAACGAGCAAAAACTTTTATAAATGACATCGTACTGAGACGCGATGGAAAAATATTATTTAACACACACACACACACACATTCATACGAGCACACACACGCGCGCACACTAACACACCAACGAATCTCGATATGAAATTTTCCAAGCTTTGGTACAAAATGATTACGGTACGCTTGTTAATTTATTCCAAGTTCCTTATTACCTCAGCACCAAACCGTTAAAATTATAATAATTTGGAATATTTTAAACAACTATTTGTTTTATTAAGATTCATAAACATATTACAAAATGTCATTTTTTACTGCAAAGATGTATCAAATAAACGGCAAAAAAATTACTTGCAGTAATATACAGAAGCATGTTCGTAGCTGTCAATACGTTTAGCTTGATGGTAGCAACAAATATAACTTTATGGCTTATTGTTTAAAATTGACTACCTCGTAGTATGAGTACTAAGCAACTTTGTCACCAGCTGCTAGGCTGAGGAGCGACGCCGAATAAATATCGCTACACGCCGTGACATTGTTGCGAGGTGTGTACGTGGAAACAGCGCGACAGAAATAATCGCTCATGGTGGCATCTCGTGAACTGTGTCATGGGCTCAGCCCACGCCCGGCGGAAGGTCGCCCGCCCTCCGCCTTAAAGAATTGTATTTTACTTAGCGGTAAACATTTAATAAACAACTGAAATAATACCACGGACGTTTTAAATCTTCCAAACAAAATAAACCACTGACGTAAAATTGTTTGCCTTCATGTTTGCGAATCTAGACTTGGACTATATGGCAGTTTATGACCTTAACCTTTCTCATTCTGGGTCTACGTCTATCATTGGAACGATAAAAGCGTTGATGATGGAAGAAAATGGACTACCCACACAATATCGTTTAGCTTTTTTCCAATTACCCCGCCTTTAAACAACCGTAAAGGCTACAAATATCTCATTCCAAGTATTTACGAAACAACAAAGTTAACCTTTGCTATTTAGGTTTTAAAACCAAAAAAAAAAGTTTCCTGCCAAACATTTAGACGGTAAATAACAATGGTGCGAGATAGGAATATTTTTAGCAATGAAATATGGGCTTAACAATCCTTTTGGAAGCCGCCCACGCGGGTTTTAGTGAAAGCGGTAAGCATACGATGGTAGCAACAATAATCGGCGCTGTCAGCTTGATGGATGGGCCGAGGATGACGAGGCACGGAAGACATACTCTCACCCACCCCGCTGTAGACATTTACCACCCTCCATTCATCGCCGTTACTGCCTCAATTTAGTTAAGTTGGTGTTCTATTGACGACCAACGGTAATACATCAACTACGCTGAATTTGAAAAGAAATCGAAAAGCTAAACAACACGATTTTAGTTTAATAATTAATTTACTTACAAGGCATAAATTGTGTTACTCTCTCTATTAAGAATTTTTGTTATTAATTGTCTCACTGGACGATGATAGGGCACTATGTCTAGATGAGCGTCACATAAATTTCTAGAACTTTAAATAAAACTATTATTGTAAATTCTTATATAAATATCATTATATCGTCACGCCAGTTTCCTTAAGGGTTAGACCGACATCATCGAGGGCAGATTTCTGTATCCTACAGACCTAATATTTCGAAAAAAAATCTCTTCTCAAACGCTAACACAACTCTTTTTATCTCTTTAAATCGCCGCTCGCGCGCGGTGGTACTCCAAACCAAGGCACCGCTAATCACTTCCTCCGTTCCCCATTAAATTGTCCGTAGCTAAAACGTTCTCACATACTTGAAATTAAGTTCATATCAAGATCGAACGCTCGCTCGTATTGGCCGGTAACGATTGTTTCACAGTTTTCTACACGTTCTTGCGAACTAATTCGCTCCAGCGGAGGGAAATCTTAAAGGAGAAAAGTCAATTTGTATCGAATTCATTGTTCGTCCGATCGCACGCTGACTGCTAATGCTCGTTACATCACACACGACGTACCTTCAGCTTGTTTTTTGTGCAAGTTGGCAACGTTTTATTCCTTTTTCGTTCTCGAATATGTTAATGGAGTAGGTAACGTATATACCAGTTCAACATTTTAAAGGAAGCCTTAAATCTTTTACACATTTCTATGTGAAAAAATTTTAGTAAGTCTAAATTTCGCAATTTCAAATTGATTATGAACCATATATTAATTCTCGTGAGCTATTAAGTAAATCGAAGATTCATGTTCGATCCTTTTAATTAATTAGAAACGATCTCCGACGCTGACGTCATGGCTCTAAATGTGGGCAGAACACTTTATAGTACGTTGTCATGTATGCTTTATAAGCTTCGGTATAAATAAATACATTAAGAATAAAGGAAGAAGTGTACGCGCGTGGGCCTCGCGGAAGAATACACTTCAACTATTCAAAGAATGCCACATTGTTTTGGGACATCACGGCCAACGTTAATACAAAAACCAATACACGGTAGATGGTGTAAAAAATATCACAAGTTGGTTATAACGACGTGACAAAAACCAAAATGGTGTAGTATTATAATTGTTTTCAAGAAGTCAATACAAAGCTTACATTAAACGGATAAATTATCGTTGCCTCCACACGTTTATCGGTTAATAAATGACATTATATTTCAATAAGAAGCTTGAGTATAAACAAATGGAATGCGAGGACATAAATGAGTTTTATTGTGGGGCAGTGCTGAAACAAATACATTGTTAGCACATTTGCAATCGTTCTCGGCCAGTGAAGCAGTGATAGCCGGCGTAGTTAGCGAGACAAGAGCATTCCTGCGAGCCGGGCTGACCGGTTCCAGGCAGGCTGTTTATGGCCGGACCAGATATAAATAGATATGCTGCAAACATCCATCTTCTTAATGTTTTACTTTTCCACCGCCGCCGCGAGGCACACCGCGAACGTTTTTAAACTCGAATGCACCTTATAATAACAATTAAATGGCATTACCAAGAGGAATTAGCATTCAGGAGATCAAAACTAATGAGGTAGCGAACGTATTGACTCGTTAGAGTTTAGAACTCTTTATATTGGGCGTGCACCTCACCTAAATTGACTCTGCACTGGCCTATCGGGGCAATAGCGCTTGCCAAGCGACCACATTGACGAAGCCATAAAATAATCTAATCAATGAAGCAGCGGTCAGATATGAACTGACGGATTGTTCCACCTTTAAAGCGGGCGAGTGAACGAAGCGGTTGATCTGTTTAGACACCTCTCAAGACTGTTAGTGATTGTACTAACTTAGCGAGAAGCTAAGAAGTCATTACGAATAAACCAACAGCTAAATACCGCAGGTCCCTAGTATTTCATAGCGCATGTAAGTTCACTTTCACTAAGCTCGTCTACCTCCACTCTCTAATACTGAATTTATCTGATAAAGTTAACTCCGAGTGACTGTTCCGTATCTGCTGGCCGCGCGGGTTTATTATGGCAGTTCGCGTTTGCTTTCAACGTCGAATGTCAGCACCGCGAGACAGACTACACGTTGCATAAGCGGCCACGTGGCCCGAGGGGCACTGACCCCGGGAAATGTGACACTGATAGCGTGCCACTATCATGCACCTTTACGCCAGATAAAGCCGACGTTCCAGCGCGATAACAGACAAAAATCGACGACAGCGCCTAAAACAAGTGTCAAATCGGCATGCATATCAGAGGTCGTTTTCGTAACTCGCCAGTGGGGGCGACCTCGTCGGCTCTGTTCGGAATCCTCTAGTAGACACCCACCGGCTGTTATTCGCAATCGTTGCATAAACGACCTCGTAATGTCAAATGGGGTCATTGTCGCGCTTTGCGCCAGCCGCTCGCTCGTAGTTGCAGGTTAGATGAATTATATCGATCGAAGCTCGTTCTCCTTCGGCGTGTCTGTGACCCCGATGTAAATAACCCGGGGCGGTAGTACTGTAAACATCTGACGGTGTTTGCGTCAGTCGGCTGCACGCCGGGCCTCGACCAACCATTGATGTGTTCGCGTTTAACTATGCCTCTATTTCTGGAACATCAAACATTCCGAGGGGAAGTTGCATCGTGTTCACCAGAAATGCAACACCAATGTACTGTAATGCTGTCCGTATCCGAATAACGAAAGCGAAATTGTGAGTTACTCAAATAATTATTAGAATACATTATAATAAGTAAACAAGTTTTATTGTTAGAGCAAATTGAAGTTTGTAAGAAATTTTAAATAGAAAATATCCAAATAACGTAATGATTTAATTAATGTGATTTTTTTATTTATAAATAGCTTCAAATAGTTGTGCAAATAAATGCATAGTGAAATAGGTAGATACATACGAATGGTTTTTCCTTCGGCGCGCATGCAACGGCGACATGGCGGTTGTCGTGACTCCAATAATTAACCTAATGTGGATATCTGATAACATGGAGCCCCATTTTGAATACTAATATTGTTCACATTCATTTTCAAAACGAAACTACATATCTCTTGATGAATTTTCTCTTTACAAAAAGTTAAAAGTAAAAGAGACAGAAGATAATCGGTCTAGTTAATACAACTTACGATATGTGAGTATACGATAGTACATTAGAAATATAGATAACAGTTCCGAATCGATCGATTATTCATGATAAAACCTTACAGAACACAATCGAGTAATATTGCGCACAGACACTATAAAATGTCACATAACGTTATTTAATCAAGTGGAACGAAGTGTGAATCACTGTAAAAAAATTGTATTATTTCAGTCACTGTAGCGTTGGAAAACTAGATACGATTTTTAAAATTGGAACACGGCGATCTAAAAAACTTCTATCAACTATAAAACGTTACGCGCTAAGTATATTTCTGAACGTTCCTAATTTAAAATTTTCACAGCACGAAAATGTGGCGTTGAAAGTGTACTAGGGGCTGCATATGCTAAGTATATGCACCTACTGTGTATTTATGATCTACAAAGTAAGGTGACCTATATGATAAGATTACTTCAATAGCTCAACCGCACACATACAAGTCATGCAAGTTTGTGTCAGTGTGTGAATCCGCGTCGGACTCGCTCGTACAATGACACTGTCGACCTTGACTACTGCCTCGTATATCAAGCCGCACACACGTGCACACACGACCATACCCGCTGCCAGCAGGAATGTGTTCGTCACGAATGTATTTAAAGCTAGCGAACACATAGGTATTATTCGTCCGATTTCAGATGTATGTACGCTTGGACGATGTTTCAAAAATACATCGTCTATATTTATAGGTGGCAGTGTATAATAACAGCTTTGAATTTAGGCCCATCTCTGGCCGGCGCGATATAGTAACAGTTCAACATACGATAAGGTGAATGCCAGCGCGCCATGCAACACTGCACAGCGATCAAGGCCAAGCGTACTGAATTATCAGTAGTGCTTCAAATGCACTTTGAAATCACGCGAATGTTAGTACTATACAGCCCTTTCTTGAAATAGCTTTGCCATTTGTTTTGTTTCAACGGCTCGTTGTTTCACTATCGTTTGTGGCATTTCAAAATTCATTCGCTGGCAGGCGATTAATTTAAGATCCAACACGAGGACATGGCCCGACTACACAGACGTTTCGAGAAATGAATGTGACATTGAAAATGTCTTGATCTATGATTTGGTATTAAAGTAAGCTGTCGCAATATTTTCTAACTTCAACGCTAAGATCATATAGCGCGGGTGACGTACATAAATAACGTGTTATTTACACAAACATATTCAAATTGTAAGGTTGTATGATGATGATAAATTCACGACCACGACGGCGCGTTTTGTCCCGGCGGTCTTTGCTTTGCACGAAAAATATTTTCTTTGATGTCAGAGCGTTTGGCTCATTAGAGTCGCGTACGATGAGTAGGAAGATCTTTCTCAGGCGGCCCCGATGCGAATCGCAGATAATTTTCGATTAATTTAAACTGAGCCATATATAATTCTTTACGATATCGTTTATGATCACGACCGCCTCATTCGTAACTGACATCCAACATTTAGTCAGATTAATGCCGTATAATTTAAACGTATAGATATAATTAATGCCTACCCACGTTTTCCGTCACAGAAAATAAACCCTGGGCAATTCCTATCTATCTGTTTATTGTGTAACATTAAAAGTCAAACTAGTTATATGAATGTTATTATTTATATCTGTATATATCACACAAAAACCACTTATTATATAAATGAACCTGTATTTTCTTATGGTTCTTTCACGAAGCGGAAACGATTTTGCAATGCAGATGGGCGCACGAGGCGGCAGGTGTGGTAACATCTAGCGTCCATTTTAATCTAAGTTACGAGCACCTGGGTTAGTTTTAACAAGCGTTTGCGCATACGAAAGAATTACGCCTTGTAACTGTGAGAACGATCCTCGTCATTACTCACAAACCCATCGGTCAATGCACTCTTGAGCGAATTCGCGCCATACATAATACTTACTTTTGAAGTTTGTCTAAACTTGGTTCGAAGAATTTGTCGAAAACAAAGAATGAAATCATATTGACTCAATCAGTGACTTCGACTTAATAATGTTCATGTTTTTTGCAGGTGAAAACGAATTGAAAAGTTTTGGGCCCCAGCCAAAGTAAATTTTCTATTCTACTTTGTTATACGAATATGTTACCAGTAATTTAGCCGAATTCTGTATTTACACAAACCAACATATAGATAACAATATTTAAAATATCACCGATTAAACATTATAATTTACCAATGAAATATTAGATTTAATTTTACAGCTATTTTCCAGCAGAAACAAGATAAATATATCACAATCTTCACTAGTTTCAAAAAAGCGCAACTAGATAACCAGGATAAAAATAAATCTATTCATTAATAGTGTAGAAATCCATTTACTTACCTACTCTAATAATAATATATTTGCCCACTAGCGAACACTACATAAAATAACACTCCAAAGGTCCAGGCGATACTTCACTTGGCGAGGTGTGGGCAGAGTACGGACGGCGACACAGGACCACCGCGTGGGCGTGCGACAAGAACTCGGCTCTTCAATACTGATACTCTTATTCAACGCCATGTTCAAAACAGATTACCTCTTCAAAATATATATTACATGTCTGTGAATACACTTTAGAATTCTGCATGTTCTAAGGCCGGTGAAGTCTGCTAACCCGCATTGACCCACACGACCCATTATGGCTTTAACTGGAGGAAATCCGTGTTTATAAGTAGAAACATGGTAGAAGATTATGAAGGCAGAAAATTATTGAATATAAGTTAAATAGTAGAATGGACGCAAAATTTAACTAGTTGACGCTAACCGGTCATACGAGACCATAACAAGATCATCGCCCTAATTCGGCGTTTGTTTCACAACCCTGTTTATTTAATATAAAAAAATATTACGGTATCAGTAAATTGATGCGAAAAAAGACCTGGACTCATCTGTATTGACCAAATAGGTCAAATACTGGCTGATGAATTAATTGATGAATATAAAAGCACCTTAGGTCTGTAAGGGCAGTTACTTTGCACTCGATGCTCTCTGCCTACCCCGTAAGGGATGTGACACGATGATACAATAATAATAGGTAATACAATGGCGCTTTCAAAACCATGAATATCAACCGTTATGATATAAATCTCGATTTAGTCCATCGCTCCGAAGATCCGGGACGCGGCAATAGGAACTCACAATCAACAGATTAGCCTGTTCAGACGCGTCTTGTAATACAACAGATGCCTCCGCGGAGATAAATGGTATCATTAGGAAGTACAAAGCCGAAAGATTGTTGTTCTAGGCTCTCTATAAAATGGTTTTTATCTGCTGTGTTTCTTGTGTTGCTTATGTTTTTCTAGGTCTTTTTTTTTTATTTGGCACATATTTTTTGTATAAATTAATCACTGCGCATTCAACAACTAGGTACAGCAATTTGATTCTATAAATATTATATTTACTTTTATGGATTCGGGTACTTATATTGGTATTATGAGTACTTTTCTAGCAGTGGCTAAGAGTCTAGATCTATGCCCGATATATCGAAACAAGCTTATCTTCTATTCCATGGTGGGATGTAAACGTAACTGGTGCTGCGTGGGAGTGTACTCCATTCCTCTGCCTGCCCCTTCGGGGATTACAGGCGTGATGATACGTTTGTGAGTTACAAGAGAGTTTAAAAAACTTTGTAATTAGATCGTTTGTGGAGTTTTTCGTTATGGTTTTCTTGTTATTTATAGAAGCGCATATCTCGCGAAAAAATAATTGTGAACATTCAAAAAATGTTGCTTTATTTAGGTACATTGAGTACATCATGATCATCAGCCTACTCCCGTCCACTGCTGGACATAGGCCTCTCCAATGGCACGCCACTGAGCTCGATCTTCAGCTCTT
>DWFV01001995.1:0-10370 GCA_018246775.1 Parelbella machaon machaon | reverse complement strand
CTACCACTAGTATATTAAATACATCAGACTTTTTGTTCCGGCACCAAGTACCCTTTTCAACGAGATTTACGAAAATTGAAATTCACAAAGCGGAAAATAGACGTATAGAACAGATTTGATACTATTTTACGGTGTAGGAAGCGTGCTAATCGTTTCCTAGGGACTTTAAGATGAAAAGTCTTTTGAATAATAGGATTAGAATTTACAGCAAGAAATTCTGTTAAAGGTTTTCTAAGATATTACGGAAATTCAGTATAAATCATGAACGTAATGTCGTATTTACGAGTAGGTACTATAACATTAGAGATACCTGAGTATCAAACATTTTTAGGACTCGTTACACAATTGTCAGTGCATTTGTTAAAAAATAATATAAATAACTAAAATTCCGAAATACCATATTTGAATGATGAATGTAGACGAAACACGATAAGCCTGTAAAGATAGAGAGAGATATTTGGCACTTGGTGCTTACTGTCTTCCGCGTAAGGGACTTGGCGTGAATATATATATAAAATACTCAAATATGTAATAATGTATGTAATATTATGTAATGTGCAAGTCATTGTTCAAATAAGGAGTATCGATAACTATTAAATTTTCATGGTAAACCCCTAATAATCAAAATTAATATGTTTATAGAGCGAAGTGAACTGTTTCCTTTGCGAAAAAAAACAGCCATGTTTTAGGTAATAATTTTATCGTTCGTATTAAACACGTGTACAAGTACATATTGAGAACAAGAACACCCCGTAGGAAAGTGTTGTTGGGTGCACATTGTTTAAAAGAGCGTTACGTCACGGGTAGCCCACAGCGGCGGGCGGCGTCTGTGTCCGCTCGTAAATTAGGACCTCAGCGACCGCGCTCGCCGAATTAACATAATAAAAAGGGCGCATTCATAGCCAGGCCGTAAATAAAGTTTTATAGTCGACGCTCTAATGCGCACAGAAATGTCGCCGGAGGGGTCTTCGAGACCCGAGATTCACGCTCAACGGTTGTATCGCTTAAGGCAAAACGTACACCGATAATAATGTATTTTTTTTGTTTCAAGTTTGAATGATATTTATGTTTATAATCTAACAACTCAATTAACTAGTGCTTTTTACGTAGCATATACAATTTAGAAAATTGTTAAATCCATTCAGTTTTACCTGGATTTAGAAAAAGCGAAGAAGAAAATATACCCGACTACTTATTTTACGTTAAAATATTTAATGGTTATGACGATTTCGAGAATTATCATCAAGTCATTTACCTAGCTGTTAGACAACTCATCATGAAAATTAGTATCTACCCAGTGTGCGTTCAGCCTCCGCTACGTGCGACAATGAGATAGGTGCTACAATAGGTCAGTTGAACGTCGAGGGTGCTTCAAATTGAATATTAAATACAGAACACGGTTTAAAATTCTTGAGTGGGGACGCGCCATTGGAGGGTTAAGTGACCATGGTGCTTCGAGTGCATGTAAGAAATTATGCGAATAGAATACACAAATGCTAGTGTTTTTTCATTTAACCCATCGATTAAAATGACCAGATTTGAACCGAGTTATATTACGCTATTACATTTCGGTTTAACTGTCAACATTTATTACTCGTCTAAATATATTCACCGTGGAAACTTTGTTTAATATCTTATTTTGAACAATTTTGTTACTGTTATATAAATTATATAATTTTGATGTATTTTTTTTTTATTTGAACTCCAAGATCTTATTATGCAATACAAGTGTGACTAATGCTGAAAAAAGATTGAATTAATCATATGACGAATGGACCGTTCACTTAATACTAAGCAATAGACATAAGATCAGACAATCCTCTTATGAGCAGCATGACAAATTGAACTCGAGGTCCATCGCAGGAAAGCAGAGGTCTATAAAATACTCTATTAGCAGTAAAAGAGAAAAGTTTGCAGTCCAACTTAACATTTACTTTAATTATTGTGAATTCAATTTTGGTTTCGACTTTAATCTTTATTAAGTATTAAAAAAATATAAATTAAAATAATGTCCATGAATCCTGAAAGTAGGACTTTGTAGTCTTCGTTTTAGCCAGTTGGTGTGCTGTTTTTAGAATTTATTGTGTTCTCTGTCACTATCATATTTGTAAGGGCAAATGTAGAAAAGACGTTTTCGTTAAAAATAAACGAAGTCTCTCAGAAATCTTACTCAATTAACTGAATTCCAGAAAAATCGACTTTGACTGCTATATTCTGCATGCATATAACCCACTTTATAATACATAATCATAATTACACCACTCGATGCAAACAGATCAGGTATCGTTATTGAGTTTCCTCTTTCGCAAAAAAGCTCTTTGACGGTTTTATTTTCCGCTTTGTGACTTTTAATTTTCGCCGATCTTCAGCCATAAAGGGGTTTGGTGCGCCGTCAAAGCCTCTCGCTGGGGACGATATTATGAAACGCAGTTCGGTATAAATACGTTTCATTATATGTATATACATAGTTAAGAGTGTTCACAGTACGCTATCCATTGGATCGTATAGATATGTTGCAAATTGTACGTTCCATCAAAGCTACCAATGTATAGAAAATAATAAATTTGGAAACGCAGTTCGGTATAAATATGTTTTATTACATATAGTTGTGAGTATTCACGGTACGCTATCCATCGGATCGTAGGGATATGTTGCCAATAGTACGTCCCATCAAAGCTAGCAATGTATAATAAATACTGAATTCGTCTGATCAGCATCCTTGTATTCTTATTCGTATACTAATATTGATTGCTTATCATCAGATGATGGTCAAGCTTCGCGGGGAAGCTGATCTCCGCGTAGCTTAGCGTCATACTTGCAGACTTTGCAGCTATATTCCATTTGGTATTGCTGTACCAACAAAAGAAATAATACGATACCCACATACAACAAAGTTCTTCATAATGTTCTCGAAAGCTTATAAAGTCTACCAATCCGCACTTGCTCCGTTTGGTAGACTATCGTCTTAAACCGTAAGGGAAGGAATAATAAGAATAAGAAATGTTCTTAATACCTGTATCTAACAATGGAGCAATAAGAGAAGTTGATAATGAATCTTCGTATTCCTCATACGTATAAGAGGTTATATGAAAATCGGTTTCAGTGTCAGGGCTTTTAGAGTTCCCCGCCAAAACAATTCCCATGTCTGTTTTTATGTCAGTATTTATATGAGAAACAGTGAATACTCTCCTACAGTCCTATTGGCTATTCATCTAAAAGAATATGTACGTCAGATGCCGACCGCGGATAGGCGGCCGGCCGCTCGCAGCTACATCTAAGAATGTCTAGCGAACAATTTCTGTAATCTGATAGATATACGAAAACGAACTCTGTTTCTGAACGAATAAGGCGCAAAATTGAACAGAACCACTAATTTACTTTTTGAACACCTTCAAAGATTCTTGTCCTATTTTCTTTTGAGCAACTTTTAAAAAAGAAAAAGATGGAAGGTTTATGAGTAGCTCTTTACGAATCCTAAGTTTCGAAATCGTGAAAAATTTTTTTGGTGCACACATAGATACAGAAAATTGTATGCGGTTTGCTCGGAAACGTCGTCTGTTTTTCGATGTAGAAACTGTGAGCCTTTGTGGCGTGATGAGACAAATGTGGAAATTAGGTAACCTCAGAATAGATTTTACATAGAGTTGATCTAAAAATTATTACAAGTAAAATCGCAAAACAACAACTTGGGGGTCGTTTCTTGCGTCAACACGAAGGTAGGTCACTCGATCAGCTTAGGCAATTTTCTATTGGGACAGAATATCGGCCAGATCTGTCATTGGAAGGACAGGATTATGGTAATAGGTGGGGCGACACGGGGAGTGGTACGTGCTCCGTCATACATCGAGCCTCTTGGGAGCTATGACCCTACTTTTTCGAGTAGCAGCGATGGACTACTTCAATTCTCTCCAAAATACAAGAATCATTTCGACATGGATGAGCAAACACGGCACATTCTACCTTTACTTTATATTTTCTCTTCTTCTGAACCGTTATGCTTTTAAAATGATTGAACATTTCTAAGTAGCATTTGTCCAAAGCAATTATTTAAGTTAAGAACTTAGTTACGAACTATGCCCAGCCGTGGGATATTTATTCAAAGCATAGACAGCGAAGCTTCGTAAACTGCAGCGTCATGTTATCGTCGCTCTCGGAGCGGCCCGTCGGATATATCATATAATTCCCATCAAACGTATTGTTGGCGCTGACAGCTTCACGTAAGCTCACATGACGCTATTGTGCCGCCCGCCGGAGGAATCCACACGTGAAATATACTCCCTTTCAGTATAGCTCATGTGTGAAAATATTGTAATCCGCGCACGTTACGTGCCTTCAGTTTTATATTCCTCAGTGCTTTAAAATAGTGCTATGCTATTTTCATTTTAAACGCGAAAATTTTATAATTCATCAAGACAACTTCGTGTTAGTGGTGCTGACAGCAGAACTTGCGATGACTTAGTCGTTACCCCACAGTGCTATATCTATGTGCTAGTCAACCTTGAAGCTACTTCCGTGGGACATTTGTTTGTTTCATTTGTCCATAGTCGACACTGGCATAAGTACCAAACCAAGCATTTTAGTTAAAGCTGTTTTTTAGCACTTTAAAAATATTATAGAAAGAGACAAAATATTAAACTGTATTATTAAGCGTTTGTTCATGAATCGATTAAGTTTTCTAACAAGATATGTACTCGTATGCCACACTAAGTATGGATATCAAATAAAATATCACGCCTGTAATCCCCGAAGGGGTAGGCAGAGGAGTGCAGTACTCTCAAACGTTTCACCAGTTACGTTTTAGGTCCCATGGAGTAGATGGCGAGCTTCAAATTTTTTTTTTTTCACTAAGCATCGCAGCTATTACTGTGCACATTTTTGTCCGCTGTAGCATCCCTTAAGGTTATCATAGTATAAGTTCTAATTTCAGAAATCTTCGCCGTCACCGCAATATCGCCGGCGAGCGGCGGCGCGCGGCCGGAAATAATATTTAATTCTCTTCGCTCGCCGGATTGTTGAACGTGACACGGACTTACATGATCGCTTTCGGTAAGGCGTTCTGCTCACTTCTTGTTTTGGCGATTTGCCGATTTTATATATAATTTTTTTAATCGAAGCCGTAAGGGTGATCTTAGCTTTTAATTTTTTTTTTGAATATAGACTCAAGTTGTTTGAAGGTTTGACCTCAAAAAAATTTTTTTTTCTATCTAATTAACGATTCATTTTAGGGTTTTGTGTTTGTTTTGTGTGGTGGAAACTCCATATGCTGACTCGTTCGAATCGTCTTTGCATGTGTTCGTAGGAGCTTGAAAGTGGGAGCAACAAAGTAAATTTCATTATTAATATTATTAATTTTCACACCAGCCCTTGAAATACATTTTTGATAAACTCTCGTTCAGCATCAAAGCTCAAAAAATGTCTGGAAATATCGAGTTTCTACTCGAGAATGCAAAATTCGTATCTATTGAACGACTTTAAATAATTGTAATCTCATTATGTAGATACTGGATGTTATCGCAAATCTCCATAACGATATTCATAAATAAGCATACCAATTATCTGCAATAGAAGGCATTAGACCGGTGTAACTACGTGAGATAATACCTACTGACAATCTTTGATGCGAGAAAACCTTCAGATAGTACTCAGATACTAACTACCTAGGCGAATATATCAGCGGGTGGATTTAGATTCAGAGCATTGGAATTATATCATATTACTTTAAATACGTCTGTCTTACAACATCAGACTTTAATCATTTTTGCGTTAGTCGCAACAAAATCGCATAATCGCATCCAAAAAAACGCACCACCACAAGTCTTTAGGCGAACAGTTTTCCGAGTCATGGAGCCAGAATACAATTCGGTTACATATTTCTGTTTAGTAAAACCGACACGCGGGGGATCTACTCAACTATTCGCTTCATTATTTTTTTTTCTTTTGCTCTTTCGTGAATAGCCGTCCTTTGGAGCGAAACGATTGTTTTTAAGGATACGTTTGTTCTTTATTTAATAATGTAGAATCTATATATTTAGGAGGCCAATACATTGTTTTGTTCTCTTTTTAAACGGTTGTAATAATAATAATCGATTTAATTTGATACAAAATACCTATAAATTTAGACTTGTTGAAAATGTAGATCATTTATTGACTATTTAAGTTAATTGAACTAACCATTTTCTTAAATAGAATGTGGCCTAAAATCTCCACGCATTCGAATTTTGGATGTCAATCTTAATTTTATATATCAGGGTCTCGTTCTCAGTGACAATGTCTCGATGGTTTTGAGATGAGGGTCGCAGTAGATGTGGTTTTGCGTTGCTAAATTTGTTTCTATATTTCCTGAAACCAAAAATGTACTTGATTGTTGACTGTGTATTACCAAATAAGGAATATTTTACAAAACGAGCGCTTGGTTTGCTTTGAAGCTCTCGAATTTTAAAGTAACAGGAAAAATGTGTCAATAAACTTACATCACATGATACATACATATACTTAACATGTTACGTACAATATTTAATGAAATGGATTATTTAATTGAATGGATTATTTAATTGATTGGATTATTTAATTGAATGAATTTGATGCTATTTACATAGAGTTCAACGCGTTAGTACCACAGATTGCGTAGTACTGAATTTTTCGGTCTTCGTACAGTGCGTGTGGTTGTGTAATAATAATACTATAATTATTATTTCAAGTGTGTTATTAACAGTGTATGATAGCGTGTTATTCAGATGTAACTGCTGTGTTATGGCACTGTGATAATAAAAATGTACCGCGATAATGTTTTAATATAATTATTTCGTAAGTGGTACAAACATCTGTTTTAGTGAGTAACGTTTATATGTATGTATATCGTTATCATGAGGGGCGATTTTGTTTACATTTACATTTTCTATTCGTAAGTTTTGTTATACATGTTTATTTAGTCAAAGGATGATGATGAGAATGATTATGAGTATGATAATGGTGATGTGTTCGGATGCTTAGTGCAGTGACGAATATACGGCCACGAAAATAAAAATGTTCTGAAACTCCGAAGTAATTTTGGTTAAGAAACTTACATTCATATTCGTTCATTAAAATACCTCAAGTACTTAGAACTATTTAATCTTAGATTAAGACTGGCTTTTATGCAACTATTTAAAAGGATACGCGTATTCGACAGTATGACATGATATGACATAAAAAGCAACTGAATACAGCACAACTTACTAATTCAATATATGTATGTATATAGGTACTCATAAAAATCAGCATTATAAAATGTAATCGCGAACAAATAAAGTCTTGAGATATACTACCAGCAGCGATACACAAAAGCTGTTTAACGTACATTACGGGGGCACTTAAGGGAGCATCCATTGCTCGAAGGTTTTCGGGATTAAAATTTTGGCATCGGGGCGTAATGAAACGCGCACGGCCCATTAGCCAGGAGCGGCCGGCCATTGCTTGCTCACTCGTAATTATAGCAGTTGAAATATGACGGGCCCGGGGCGAATCGATCGCGCCAACCCCGCTGTCATCGGCTGCTCGTGTGCTACTGCGACGGGAGAGTATTTTGGTGTAAAAACACTTACGATTCGAGGTGGAATGTAAGCTGCGTAATTACTTGTATTATCAACCGCTGATGGAGTTACAGAGGTTTTTTTTTAAATTAAGGAAAATTGGTGCGATTTGTAGATACTATATGTATGTCATTATTTATTAAGAAGCGCCGTACTGGAGATTATTTAGTTATCTCTTCTTATTCTTTGGTCTGTCAATTTAATGTCTATGTCTATTTCTTGCCGTTACCATGGATTGAATGTTAAAGAATTATTGCAGGAATTAAATCCGCTTATTGTGAATTCGTGCAATGGAGTAATTAAATAAATTTATACTTGAAATTTCTGTATGGATATTTTAGACTGTAAATATTATTCATTTTTATTGTTATTATGAAACTTTTTTGCTTCAGAAAAGCTTAGGTGACGGCAACTACCGTGTTAGTTATTCCGTGTAAGGGAAAATTCAGATGTGAAGCAATTTAAATAAGCTGAAAACTACTCTATCGAAATTAAACAAGTTCAATTTGGAGAATTTTAACTGAATATTTCCTCCAGCTTCGTAATAAAATCAACGAAGCTCCGTAGAATTTGTCCTCTATATAGAGCGCGATAAAAATAGCTCAAATATTTCCCTTTTGCTGTATAATGAAAACTGTGAAGCTTGAAATCCCGAGATATTAAACATTCCACTAACAGTCCCGGCTAAGGACAAATAATAAGCGTTAAGAAAAAAAAAAAACAAAATTTCGTTGTAATGAAAAAATTCATGAGCCATTTCAAAAATAATCTTAGTTGTTTTAGTGGAAGTATGTAACACGCAATGTATACGTCACAGAAATTTGAATTCGTTAGCTATGCGCACTACGCAATGGAAGTGAAAACAAAAGGGCGTTCACATCGTGACGTGACGTAATAGACACGTGGCTGCGTAATCAACTGCACACTGATGTCTCTCTCACACTTATCGCAAAGAAACGAGATAGCAAATGTCACAATTAGTAAAAATCCGGTCACTGGGCGATCAATGTCGTTATCTTGTTTGTTAGATTAGGACCGCAAATTAGAAAAACTAATTGATAATATGCCAAGCATAGTTTACACACACATACATTGTACTTATATGGAATACGTGTGTGCAATGTAAACAAGAATGAACAAGTTATGACGTAATCGACACGTGGTAGAGCTGGGTGTAACGCCGATACCTAATTGATCTGCGCCATCCCGCTCGCAAGTTGCACGGACGAAAGGGACGGAGTATGTGGGTAATTAGTAAAGTTGCGGTATTGATAGCCCAAGTTGTGCGTTCAATGTTATTATCGAGTTCGTGAAGTTGAGTACGACGCAGCGTACAAAATACAACCTCAATTTGGTTAAATCGTGGTATTTCTATCACATCTTAAACATGACTCTCTCCCCCTTTAACCCTCCTTATATACCCCAATTTCTAATAAAACTACGTGTAATGAATAATTACTATAATAACATACCCTACATTTAATCTACTTTTAGCGTTAGTAAAGTTAACATGCCGTCTTTTTATCGCGCTGTACTGACGAGCTAGATGGAATATCTTGCAGAAAAATTTATATATTCGATAACATCACAGTTGGTCAGGCTTGAAGCAGCTTATGCTTTGGTAAGTCAGCTGATAAATGACATATGTGTATAAGTCCAAATTCAGTAGTCACTGTCCTTTACCACGAGATTTTGCTTTGATTTGCTTATGGAATACACTAGATGTGTATTCCATGAGCAAATCAATTGATTAAGTTTCCTTTTGATAATCTAAATATCAAAAGAACATTATACGTATATTACATATAATATTGCATGATCATTTTGAAGGAATACTTTGTTATGAATTGTCATGAAACTCGTCATAGTTTAACGTAACAGAAAATCTTTTCATGAGTCAAATCCGACTCAACATTAAAAAATTTGAAAGCGAGAAATTTCGGGAAATGGCCATGAACGGTTACCTTCAGCAAATTTGACCGCGACGGTCATTTTTTGACTGTACTGTTCATTGCAATCTGTAAACGTACTAAAATTTTTTATTTAACGAATTGCATACACTTCTAGTAATTCAACGCCGTCGAATACTTCACTATCCAGGCTTCTACCCCTAAACTACCACTTGTATTAAATTTTAAACATCTACCCCAAAATGTAGGGTGACACTCTTGATTTTTTTTCTGTACGAGTAATTTATTCCGAGTGCTATATATTTGCAAATAGAACGAGCGTAATTGAATTTAGTTAACGGGATCATACCAGGGTTGCCAACTTCTTGCGAAAAAAAATATACTAGAAAAATAAAATAATCAAAAATAAACAAAGATATAGTTTAAAAAACGTGCAATCAATTATTCTATTTAGCTGTGTTATGTATAAAATAAATATAATAATGTCACAGTTATGAGAGTGATTTTTGCCCAGCAGTGGAACTTAAAAAGAATTGTAGTCAAATAAAGATAATTTAAAAATGATCATATACTCATACCTATACATATATATTTATATGTTTTTATACTGATTTTACCGCCGAAGACTATTTCCACTCAGCCGTCGAATATTCTAGCTTATTAGAATATTCTAGAGTAATTAATTAGCATAGTGATCATAAAAAATATTGTTCCCGGAGAAACTTCAAAAATGTTTCACAAATATTAGAGAAAATATCATTAAAGGCTCAATTTATTTATCACTCCATTGATTACAAAGTTGGCAACCCTAGCGCCAACCGGTATTTCGGCGTCGATTTCCAGCAGCCCTGCTGAGTTGTTTGATTGAAAAATACCCTCCTACGTATGTATA
>DWFV01001994.1:0-10371 GCA_018246775.1 Parelbella machaon machaon | reverse complement strand
ATAACCTATTAATGACGAATAAAAAAAAGCTCCATCGTGAGACCGCCGTTTCCTTTCTGGAAGAGGCTTTACAAGTGCGAGCAGGACAAAAGACATTGACAGGTTAGTGACATCGATTTTTACGAGTACCCTTTGTGTCTATTGTGGTGTGTCTATTCGTTTATTTTCAATTTTCTGGTCGTTTTGTGTGGAGGTTAACGGTTAGTGTTGTATACAAGAATTTACAGAACTCAACTCTATACAAATGTATACCGAAGCTTCCAGTACTTTGTAACAAGTTTGACCCTGTTAAGTCGCTTACAAGATGTAATTCAGCACTTATGATGCATTATAGATAGAACTTTATATAAGAACATAACATCGCCCTCGTATTTTAACAAAGCTGTAGACGAACGAAATTAGTAAGTTGAAGTGGCAATGGGCAGGCCTCATCGCTTGAGTGACCGACAAGCGATGGGGAAGAAAGGTCATCGAGTGGCGGTTACGTCTCGATAAAAGGAACGTAGGTCGCCCTCCTACCAGATGGTCTAACGGTCTGAAGAAGACAGCGGGAAGCTGCTGGATTCGGTAGGCCCAGGACCGGAAGTAGTGGCACCGGTTAGGGAGGGCTTATGTCAAGCAGTGGACATCTAGAGGCTGAGGATAATGATGATGATGTAGGCAGAGGAGTGCAGTACACTCCCACGATTCACCTACGATATTATATGTCATATGAAATAGGGGGTTAGCTTTTGCCATATACCGGACACAAATCCACACTCCATGCTGCTACTGGGAACATCAACTAAGAAAAACCCTATACTTACGTCAGGACGACTAACTCAGCAATTGAGCTTGCAACGACTACACCAACGAATCAGTCTACAAAACGACAGCTCATTGTTTATCCACCAGCCCTGATCTTGGAAGCGACAAAGACCTTAAGGGTGTGGAAAATCGTCAATACACGATATTGGAACTTAAATGAAATATATTGATTTTATTTGGCGAAACACTCCGCTGGAAATGGTTTCGTTACCGAGGGTATAAGGTACGTGTTACGTTACTAACGAGTAGCGAATAGCGATTTGCATCAATAATTTTATTTGGAATAAATTTGGAAAAATAATTATATGACAGTGTCTATATATGACGAATGAATAAAATAAAAATTTTACATTTTAATTAATAAGATTTGTTTCAAGTATTAAACTTTATTGTTTATTTTTAATTTAACGGCTTCGATTGGTCATTACCAAGATTTGTTGTATCATCCTACTGATGTTACTTCTAGTGCTTCCGAATCTTTCTTAAATTAGTTTGAAGGCAAATAAGGGTAAAAAGCCTACTAACGAGATAGGTTCAATTTAATTTTAAAATTTATTTTATTTAATAAAGTAGTTGAAAAGATATTTAGTCAAGATATTGTCATAAAAACGTCATACGTCATATAAATACCGTTTATATGGATTTATACAAGTGATACTGAACGAAATCTGCATAGATTTTGGATGTTTATAAGGTATAGAAAGTCAATAAAATTAATTCATTTATTTAATTTATTTTGTTATAATAGTCCATAAGTTTTCGTAGTTTCTAATAAGCGTTTGAATAATATGCATTATTAGTCCGCAAACAAGGTAGATTGAAGTCTAACGATATCCGTGCAGGTTAACAGCGTTGGAATGTAATGACCGTGGAAAGTTTAATGTTACGGGTGCGTTCTAAGTGTCCCCATTTCAAATCGATCCAATGAATATTTTAATAGTCAAATCAAATTCCATCTGACTTAGGAAAACTCGTGAATTGGAACCGTCGTGAATAATTTCTTTCATTTAAATAATTAAATGTATAAACACTGTTAATGATTGCTTTGATTATTCGAGGTAAATAGACCTTATTTATATTCCAATTGAGTTTTTCAAAACCTTTTATACTGAGTTATATAAATAAACAATATTGGCGGTGCTTACGAGTACTGGCAAGTGCAATGATGTTCCCAATACAATCTTTTACGGAAACTCTACAATTTTCTAGAAATCGAACTTATAAAGATTACCACTGACTGACCACTGACCGACTGACCACTGACCACACAAGTAGATTGCCTGTTATTGGATAGTTTTGTATTAAGATGACAAAATTTAAAAATTTACCCCTGTTTACCCTTTCCGGGATTATGGCGTGGTGTTACTTTTTTTTTAATTTACATTCAGAATTCATATCATGAGATGATGGATACCTACCAGTCGATACAAAGGTGTGAATGAATGAATGAAATGTAGAGTTTGAAGCGGGAACATTTAATAAAAACTAATTAAGTAATAATTGCTATATTAAAATTACGCTTGTTTTTATATACGTTGATGTATCACCAACGGTGTAAAAAGGACCATGGAAAAAAATAGTTCATGTCTATTTCAAAGCAAGTTTTACATACAATATATCATAGTGCCTGCGTTACATTTGCTATCAGTATCCCAAGGTCATGTATCACTGCATGGCTACATGTTAGCGAACAGTTCGAGACATCTCCGCACGAACCGCGACACTGGGAATATATCATTTAATATTTCAGCTTGTATTGTTTACCGGCCGTAAAATTGTTGAAAAACGTTATAACAGATGCCGCTAATACAATTTTTTTTATTAATAAAAAATCCTAGCTTCACGCCTGTAATCTTCGAAAGAGTAGGCAGAGAAGTATAGTACCTACTCTCCCACTTTTCACCAGTTACATTTAAGTCCCCACAATGCAATATTTATTATGAAAAAATAATAAATAATAATATTCTCGAGTCGGGATTCCGAAGGGTCAGAAAATAATACCAGTGACGTCTATAACGCATTAATTGATTTGATCTTATTAATTTTAACATCGATTTATGAACTGAGACTGTTATTAATAATATTGTTGGGAAAGATTCATTTCTACACTACTAGAAAGTTCTTCTAGAACATTTAAGTTGAACAATGTAATAGTACCCTACCCGAGACTCGAACCCAGAACGTCTCAATCAGAAATCGCGCTTTGCATTCACTCGACGAACAAGGCAGACATTATATTCATATAAATAATATAAAATTAATTTATAGTACTCATATAATAATATGAAATTATTAACACCGAAATTACTAACATCTAAGTCGATACGATATGTATTGACTTCGGTGGCAGTCTGTTAATATGACTTCATTGACCCATTGTCGTTTCGTGTCAGTCTTATTATTCCTTTAACACTACATTCTCTATAATCGTTCTACACATTTTCAAATGTAAAAAATATTATTTTATTCTTTTACTGTTCAATAAACTCACATACATCTTCATTCAGCCGTTTTTTGTTTTATTCGATGGGATTTTTTCACAAATAAAATGATCACGATTTTTCTAGCGAACGTGTGTTCGACAATACTCGTTCTTATTATTCTCAATTACCGGGCGTTTCCATAAAATAGTTTTTCGAAAAATCCTGAAGCTCTCTTAGAATTATTGCCGTTTCCAGTACATTTGTACTATAAAAGGAAAATGTTAATCCGCACTAAACCAATTTGTTATGTTATCTGAAGTATATATAAATGCTTTTTAATTAGCTTTTCTTTGCAAATGTAGTATTTAATACTGATTTAAAAGATTTTGTAACACCCCGGGAACGAATACTTTCTTTCGTTTGGAATTAAAAATTACATTAAATTTAACTGATCAGTTCACGAACGATAAATTATACTGACTTTCGATGATCTGTGCCTACCCCGTAAGAGATAGCTCGTGACGATAAATAATAATTAATAAAACAATACTTTCAGTTTGTTCCAATTACGAGTTAATAATATGTATATGAGATAACATTTAAAGAAGTCCCATCCAATTATAACAAAAATCAAATTCGGAATAGGGTCGCTAAAGGGAAAGTATCCATCCAGTGCCCTATTATCCTCAATTAACGGACGATTCCAAATAACAGATTCTGGATTGTCGTTGTAACAAGATGTACAATTACTTTGCTAATCTGTTGAAGCATTAAAACGAAAATCTTATTTTATTCTAGATTATATTACTATCTTTCTGAATATATTGCTGATCCCAACGTGGCTGGAACTAGGAAGCGATTTGACACTTTAATAGACATATTGGCCTGAGTTTGGCTTCGAGAGGCAATTTAGCCATAATCTACAATATTTCGTATCACTACCTGTTATAACAGGCATACATGTATAGACTCAGGTATGCGTCTATACATATATGTATAGACGCATACCTGAGTCTTAATATAAGTTTAATTTTATGTACTGTAAATATACTTAAATATTGCGAATATTAAGCCCAAATTGCCTTTATGTTTTTTACATCGAGATTATAAAAATATTTAAGAATTTATCACCGGGATCCATTGATATCTATTACGTTATACAAAAGAAACAGTACCAATTGATAATATTAAGATATATAAAGCGTACACAAACTATTACTATGACGGAGAGTTCAACATAGTTTAGAGTGGAGAAGCCAGGGTAGATAGAGGGAGATAGAGTTAGTATTTGTCAATAATTGTTTCTTGAAATTACACTGTGACAATATCAGTATCTTAATAACCAGATAGAAATGTAATGATAGTAATGATAAATATATGTCATGAGTATCTACTTACCATCCAAGAAGACATAATGCATAGAATTATTCTCAAATGGCATTATGGTTTTATATAGCGTGGTTCACTTACAGTAACATATGAATGTTGCCAGTTTCATGGAATTATTTACTCTCAGACTGCCTTCAGTCTGTGTTTCAGCAGTTGTAAAAGGAAATGAGATAAAAATCAAGATCAGCTCAGCGACAAGTAAGCAGAGTCCCATTATTCCCAATTATCGGACCGATTCCGTGTAATCGATTCTCGATAATACGATTTCGATTCAATGTTATCATTCGTTAAAATTAATGAGGTGTATTGAAAAGAGAGAAAAGTAAGTGTTTTTTTTTTTATAATAAGGATGAAAGTATAAGTTCTAAAATTATGAGATATAGAGTATGAAGTGTAAGACATTATCGCGTTCCTTTATCAAATATATTTAAAAAATCACGATAATTGTAGTGTATTGGTGGAAAATATTTTTGAAATATAAATAGAATTCGTTAATTATGCAAGCAAATGCACCAATCAAAATATCCTAATAAACACGGTTTGGCATTGAAAAGTCAAATCGGAAACGTAGAAAAATGACTTTTTCTTCTATACATCTAATAATCTCTTCAAATAATTCTTCTATACGTCTAATAAATAGTGTTAACCCTGTGATTATTTACAAAAAACAAAATCTTAATACTTATAACATTAGCACTACTCTTATTTCGATGGCATTAATAGCCATAATAATATTCCCGTAAAAACGATATGTATCGACAGATATTTGGACCTACTGAAATATAGTATGAACGATGTAATTCCATTGCTTCATGCTTTATACCCTTGGTTATCATTTTATCTGGTCTGGATATCACTTTTGTTCACTACATGGTTACTATTATGTACTATGCCTTGCAAAGATTTATCTGTTGTTTTTTTTAAATTTAATATGTACCAAAAGTGAATGACACGAAATATTTCTTTATCTCTTTATGTAAAGTTGCAGCAACGGAACTACAAAAGAATTAAGTATAAAATAAACAAAACATAACATTAATAATAAATAACATTGTAAATATATCCAGGCAATATCGCTTGCTTTCTGACTCTTTATTTGCTGACCCCAAACATTATATACAGCTATTTCTTTAACAATCTATACACACACACACACACACACACACACACACACACTATCAACCTGTCATCGTCCACAAAACAATCAAAACAATCTATGTAAAACAAAAAATCCATTTTCGAAAGTACACACGACTGCGCCACGGAGGGCCTAACCGCGAAAGCGATTTAATCCGACCGCCGCAAAACCATCCTTTTGTTTGCGATTAAAAATGATTGTTCATCAACGCTCCGTACGATCAGCCCGTGTAAAAATAATTACAACTTTATAAAATTCGATTCGGAAATTTCATGTTGTTTTCTTTATATAGTTATGTAATTTAGAATTTCTAGTAGTGACTCGGAGTCTGGATCTGCCCTAGGTACATGGGAATAGGCTATCCACCTATATGGGACGTAAACGTAAGTGGTAAAACGTGAGAGCATACTATACTCCACTGCCTACCCCTTCAGGAATTAGAGGCGTGATGTTACGTTTACGTTATAAAATAACAATCAATATTCTAACAAGTTCTAGATTCAAATGTAATTTTCTTGTAAGATAGGCCTCGATAACATCGGAACAAAGTTACTTAACGTTTAGTTAATGTATCCAACTTGATCCGATAAGACTGGAAAGTCCGTATCTCGGGAACTGCCGAACACTGCCGAACATCACCGAACTCCCAATCGTTATCATCAGCGAATCGTATCGAAATTAACTTAATCAGGATCTTGTTAGCGTAAACGTGAGGCATATCTTCAATTATAATACCTTATTTTTTGTGGCTGGCAGCGTTTGGATGCGAAACGCTGAAGGTAGAGTTAAGTGGCGTGCTATTAGAGTCGTCTTTGTCCAGCAGTGGACAGGACTAGGCTGTTGATGATGATATTTATTTGCATAATTTCCTAGGCGATAGCTCTTAACAGTAATATTTGTATTGACCATATATTACTCGTAAAACTAGGGTTGTATAGGGCTAGATGGATTTATCTAAAGTTCATATCATCATTATCATATCAGCCTTTATCGTTCCTCTGGCTGGACGTAGGCCTTTCCCAACACAAAGAAACCTGACAGCATTATTAAATTAAAAAAAATGTATTGTCAGAAATGACCAACGTCTAGAATAAATAATGTCGTAAACTAAACTACTTAATGTATGAATGTAGTTTTGGATAATTTTGACTCGTTTACTCTTTTATTAACTAGTAATAAATTTGTAGAGAAATCAAAATAATTATTATACTAATTTTCATCTTGTTTGTAAAGTCTTAGGTCTACTTCAATTTATATTTTATATATAACAAATTTCTATCTATGTATATTACATCCAAATCGATTTAGCCGTTGTGATATCAGACATACTAACAGACAGGATTTCTTTCGTATTTATAACACACATATGAGTTATACTCGGATTGATATAAGCAAATATTTAATATATGTATATTACATCACAGAACACAGAAGGTCGAGGATTCATTCGTCTTTAGAACTTTCTGTATCACAAAAGCAAGTATGAAAAGCTCCTTATGTTGTCGTCACGGTAATGTGTTCGGCGCGTCTAACAAACAGTGAATGAGTATAAATATAATATGTATCAAAGAAAGTTGAATCACATGTATACGGAGGCTACGTATGTGTTGTATTGCCAGGCTCTCGGATAAATTAATATTGATATCTTGATAACGCCGGCGTAACTTTGATGTTGAGGCAGCGGTTGGCCTCACAGAGGTTATAGAGTTCCCACTTCATATAATGTTATATTATATTAATTTTACGTTGCGCGCTTGTTCCCAGAAGTGTGGGAGCTGTGAAGTAAATTCTTCGTACATAAGGTAATGACTGATATATCAATCGCTTATTTTATGTAAGTAATTTCTATTGGCGACTGAGATCTCGGACAGACAGACAGACAGATACTCATCATCATCAGGCTCCAAGTCCACGGCAAGACAGGGCTCCCTGACCAGTTTTTTCCAATAATCCCCCGCTGGGCATGCGGGTTAGGAATCACAGATCATGACTACCTTGCTGCCAATATTTGGCCAGGGCATGTAGCCAGCCTAGGCAGGTCGCGCCATGCCCCGCTATACCCGGCATGGGTTGTGGGAATGTATTCTTTTCCGTCCCAACACAGATAATAATACTCAAAGATTCAGTTTGCTTCCCTGTAATCGTTAATTGTATAATTTGCGTTACCGTCCAGATAATTTGCATGGAAACCGGTCATAGCTGTCGGCCATGGGAATAAAATTTGCCTTGACAAATATGTGTATAATAATTTGATCACTTACATAGATATATTTTTAAATAGATAAGTGACCGCTGCGTGTTGACGATGAGAAAGAAATAGAAGACAAAAAGTCATGTATTCTTATTAAATGAGAAATTGTACTTATTTTGAATGATAATAACAATAATATTCTTACATCCATATTATATGTATATATAAGAATATCCCATTTCTAACCAAATAACAAATATAACTCAAATACCTTTGGCCCCGTTTTTGTAAATATAAATTCATGATCATCAATATTTGCCACAACGTTTACCATTCGTACGGATAGAGCAATGAAATATTACAGCCTACTGAAAAATTATCATTTGCCGTTCCGGGCGGAGCTGCGCGACCGATTCATCAACCACGATTATTGTTGTAAGGACGCGTTCACACCGACTTCTTTATATTGCGGTTGCTTAAATATGGACCGGCGTATGGCAACAAGCGCGCGTTTTTTCTATCATGGAACGTATAACATTTTCGTAATTGTTGAGAGATGGGACTGGCAGTGCTTTGCACTCTTCTGTCTACCCTTTCAGCGAAATACAGGCGTGATGTTATGTTACGTTAAATATGTACCAGCTTAATCCACGTATGTTTTAGTTTCAGTAACTAGTTTTGGAGCTGTATGTTATCCTTTTTCATAAGCGCCCGCAGATTACAGTGAGGTCGCGGCGGAGTCCATCGAGCAACTATACAAACAACTCACGAAACCTAACTGTAAAACGGCGGCCTTTAATGAAAAAAAATATACTTGGTCTCAAGCACACTTATACAAGTATATTTTGGCAGTTCGTGTGTGTATGTGTGTGATAAAGTGAAAAAAATAAACTCATTACAATTTTCCATCGAAACTAATCAAAATATCCAATGTACACGATACCCTAGGTTTCAGAAATAGATTCCGTCGTACCCGCTGAGTTAGGTCTCATGTAACTGTGCACACAACCTTGTGGCATGTAGACTGTGTCTTTGCAGCTTAGAAACCGCCCTTGGACGTAATCACTGCCATACTGAACAGTGAGGGCGATGGTTATTTAAAGAAACTCTGCTCGAACATTAGAATACCGCTCAGTAAAGCTGAATAAGTTGTAATTTAAAAAGTATGTCTTAATATAAAAATGAATACAAGACTAATAAATAAAAAAAAAAAATAACAATGGTGCAAAATATAAAATAACAACCGAATTTAATTTTTAATTTATACCTTACGGGTAAAGTTCGGAAATTTAATTATTAATATTGCATTATATTTATTTTTTAGACGCAATAAAGTGTATCGCTTTTATTATTTTGACATTTACGAACCCGAACGATTCGATGGAATCCATTCAAGACGTTAACCCTTTACATTCTCGAGGGAAAGTAATATTCAAGTACAAAACGGTAATCGGATTGCTGAATGATACCCCGTTATGTAAATAACGTACAAAGGAAATTCGAAAAAAAATGCGAAGGTCAACTACGTTCGGGCTCAAGTATGGTAGAATTAATTACTATCATTGATAATGTCGCTCGAAGCTTAAATAGAAAAATTGAGCTATCATAAATATAACTCGACAAAAGCATGAATAATTGTATTAGTATGTGTCTAGAAATGAATTTACCCACTAAAATGTTATACGTTTTATTTTTGTAAAACGAAAATGATCCCCGTGTTTCTCATCTTTACACGTATTATTACATTTTACTCGTATTGCGGGAACTTTGGTCTCCTGTCAGAATACGAGAGTTACGGACATAGTCTGCCACGCTGGCCAAGCGCGGATTGGCGGACCTCACACGTTCTAAAGAATAACATACATATTAAAGTGTATAGGTTTCATCACGATTTTTTTCTTTACCGGTATAGCAAATAATATTTAATCGTAAAATCCTTATTTTTCTACAGAATATTTTAACGTTTAAATAGACAAACTGGACCTAACTGAGCGTTTTACGTAAAGAATAGTGAATAACGATTTGTGAAAACAAAATGTCTGATTCGTCGTTTCGGTTTGGGCGCATGCCAAGCCGTGTCACTTTGGATTTACAGAGAAACAAACTCTTGTATACATATGTAGATATATATACATAGATATATGACTGTCTTGGATATGATAGTTCAATGTTACGTATCATCTGTCTTTTCATAACATTGGGCTGCAACTTTTATATGCCATTTTTTGAAATCTATTTCAATGCAATTCTGTTTTTTGAAATTTTTTTTAATCAATTTAAGCTTGATATAATTTGTAATTGATATTTAATATTGATAACATATAACGTAACATAAAGTCTGTGATTCCCGAAGGGGTGGCAGAGGAATCTAGTACACTCCCACGTTTCACCAGTTACGTTTGAATCCCATGGAATAGGTGAGC
>DWFV01001993.1:0-10371 GCA_018246775.1 Parelbella machaon machaon | reverse complement strand
GTACCGGCGGCTGGCGCTCGGTCTGCTGCCCACAGTCCGCCTTGCTGCGCGTTCGTCCAACCACTCTGTACACTACTCCACTCCCACCTTCCATTGCTCTATTGCGAGCGCCACCGCGTCTGCAAATAACGAACAGTACAACATTGATAACCTTTATGCATTATTACACGTATTAAAAAAAGTTATCGTTACTAACTTAAACTTACAAATTGAGTCACATATTTCTTTTTAGACGTTTATAATCTTAATCTTATCGCCGACCTAATCATACATATTCATGAGCAATATACGAGTATTATATTTACTTTAGGCAGCTGCTCCGTTTTAATAAAATTGCAGAATACATTTTTAGAATATAACTTCGGCCGGGGTAGTGATAACTCTTCAACTACTTCTAACCTGCAGCAATTGCCATTAGAACAATATTTGTTACGGTGTGAAGAGCGTGGTCGATTTGTATGCTGGAGGTGACCATCTCGATCCTCAAGAAACGCGAGGCTTCTATGGACCAATCTCCAATATTAATAGAACGTATAATAAATAATACCAACTGCACGCACACTCACAAATACTAACTAAACTAATGTTACTAACAGTTCTTATTCTTACGATTCTGTTACATAAAATTAGTACGCCAACTAACATTCTTATTAACACTTAATAGTAAGCAAACTGACACTAACAGTTCCATTCCTAGAGTCCTATTGTATTCATTATCACCTGTATTGACTGGCACGAACGGATTTTAGGCATTGCTGCCCATTGTGAACAAAAATACAAGAAAACTAAATATATATAGATAATACAGATGATATACCTACAAAGTTTTTTATAACTTAACATAACCCATGGGCGCAGCACCACAAGGCCGTCGACTGCGGCGATCGTTAGGTAATGCAAAACGCAGCGTGCCAAGCAGAGTAAAATATTCAGATTGGGTGCCGTAGATGAAGCGATTATTGCCCGTTTACTTACTAAAATCGATATATGTTGATGTTGACTGCGACTAAGTTATGTAAAGTAAGTTACACATGGTGTATAAACTAAGTTACATATAGCGTATACATATATAGACAAAGTTATATGTAGTGTATAAATGTAGTGTGGAGTACTGTTTTGTCCTTTAAGCGCAGTCGTTGCCAAGTTGGGTGTTGTGGTTCGATTCTCATCAAAGACCATCATTTGTTTGATGTTCGTAAGTATTCGTTCTATGTGAGGATCTAAAATGTATAAGTGTACGTATGATGTTCGAATTTAAACTAAAATAATTATTATTATTGTATAATTTTATGAGACCACACTTCGTAAATTATACCTTAATTGAAAGCACATACGTATGTATATTACATAATAATAAACGTATATAGGACTTCTGGTACCTACTTTATACGGGTAGCAAATGAGTATGACGATCATTCACAGCTGTGTCGCTACGAGTAGGTACCTTCCAAGGCTAGGTTAAACACCCCATTTCTTGGAGTGTATGTACCTCGCACACTCGGCGGAAGAATACTTAGGCGATAGTGCTACTACCGTCAATAATAATAATAAGAAAAACATTCTTATAAACACACATATTAACACATGAACTTTGTTACTTTGCGTAAAAATGTACCTCGTTTAAAGCAATCAGTGTGTAGTCGAGTATAAAGTGAAATGAAAAAAAATAATCATTGCGTCTTTCAGGTAAATGGTTGGCTAATAATGTACATAATATATGTACACATAAATATATTACTTATAAAATATTTTTCTTAAACTTAGAAATAACAAATAGCTATTTGTGCTTATCACATAAATGTATGTCTTGGATGGGAATCAAATCCACTGCCCTGACTTACCCCTAGTTCACACCATTGTTTACCAGTCATATTCACTGGACCAACGGAACAGACAATGGGTCTCGATAATAATTCTTGTATCACGATTCCCATATTTATGTCTAAGTACTTTGTCCTAAAAAAACTGTTCCAAAAGCTCTAAACATTATACGTACGTGAACAGTAAATGCTAAAACTTTACCCATAAATCCATTTTACTTTCCATTAAGCGAAGAAAGTGACCAGAGAGACCAGTAAACGAATAGTAATGGATTCCATTAAGGATGTGATCAATCCATTTGTGTATTGAAGGTTTCAGTTAAAGCTGAACGATTTACCGGGTCGTCGTAAATTTAATCAAAGGCCTAATTATTTGGGTTAGATTTAATTCATTTTCTCTACACCCCATACTTTTCGCTTTGTTGTTTTTACCTTGATAATAATTAAAAAGCTAATCTTAAAGCGCATAGCCGGCCGAGGATTCTTAATATAAAATGGATCATAAAAAAATATTTCAGAGCGGTTAGAAAAGTATTGCCTGTCTTGAACGAACTTTTTAACGCTACGTTTGAAGAATGTCATATCATAGCGCATCTTAACGAGCTCAGAAGGAATTCGCTATCATTTATTAATTATAAATAAATCGTAATAATTTCTTTATTATAATTTCAATATGTGTCAACAATATGATTATCACCATCGATCTTTTTATAGTCCGCAGTTGAATACGAAACTCTGCACAATATGAGAAGGTTAGGCTTATTTAAGACCAGGATAAGCAAGGAGCGTCGTCGAAAGTAATTAGAGAGTATTATGGAGATATCTAAGCCGTGTAGATTTGTCTTTACCATACTGTTGAATATTTAAAAATCGCACGACTTCGAGTTAGAAGTGGGTTGCGGTGAATTCGAAATTAAACCAAATGCTCAGAAAAATGTTGATACAATGATTTTTATTACTAAAATTATCATCCTCAACTGCAAATTAAGTTTCAGATGGTGGTATATTGATCGAAATATATCCACTATGTATTTTTGCAATATCAATAATGATTTTAATGTGTTCTTTAAGGCTTTTTTTAATCAAATAGATAAATATACTCTAATGAATTACAAGAACATTCTAGAAGCCTGTTAACCGACTAACGTCAAGTTGACCGTCGACGTAATAGGTAATTGAAATCAAATTGAAGTCGAACTAAACGCTGAATTTAGCATCATGAATTAAATATGATCTGATCTCCTCACAATGGTCAATCTATCAATTTAGTTCAACCATTTGAAACTCTAATGTGGCAAAGTTACAGTTACATAAATATTCTTATCTAATGCTAATATATACCTACTTTATTAATAATGTACCTAGGTTAAACTACACAATAAAATATGAATTGAATAGTATACAGTTTTAAGAGATTGCTTTAGGTATATTTTATTTTGTGATTTTGTATCGTTGTCAGTAAGAACCCAACAAATGCTATGATTAATATTATTGAACCATTCATGTAAAAAATCACCCAATTCTCGTGACCAGTTATGATATTGGCTAGGTCGAGGTGTTAGTGAGCCTGACAGCCGATTCGGAGGTTGTGGGATCGAATCCTACCCGAGCTAAATATTTGTGCGGTGGGCACAGGACTCTTTAGTTTGATGCAAATCTAAACAAATATCTATTTAAACTACTGCATGTTTGTTTCATCTCTAATTTAAATATTACAGGGTCTGCTAAGTTTGGGGTCCGATGACTGTGAGCGGAAATGTCCCAATATTTTTATTTATTTTAAGTGACACGCTTTCCATTTCACTTATAGTATATAAGTTAAAAGGACAACTTAATATTTCTCTATCCTTTTATTATCTTAGTAAACATATAAAGCATTGTATATGCCTAATCACATCGGTAGAAAATTCATATACCTTCGTGTTACAAGTTCTAGTAACTGTCAGAAGGCACACACAAACACTATAAATATACATGGCACCAACATTAAAGTATTAACAAACTGGTACATTCGTAGGGTAAGGGCTTACACTTCAGAGCTAAGACAGCCGAGGGGCCCGACCCTAGCGAATGAGTCAGAGCAACCTACAAATCAGTTAAATGTGCGATATATATACATATTCGTATGTACCACAACATATGGCGAGTTTGACGTCGTATTTCAATATTTGCTCAACAGAAGCTGTTGTGATCAGAGCGTTTTGTTACTGTGATGAAAAATATACACTGAAGTATGAAAACAACTTACACAAGTATATGTATGTATATTGTTATGTATATATGTAGTTTATCTGCCGTCTGTTTACTAAAACAGGGACTCGGCCTTCTTTGAGGACCAAATAACCGTGTGAAGATGTTGCAAGATATTCATTGATTACTAGGTATATGTACATCAAAATACTTCAAATTCTCTTACTTTTCTCACTACTAATATAATACAATTGCCAGTTAAACATGCATATTATGTATATTTATATATTATTTATACAATGATTCATTACATTATAAATGAAACGGGATTACCGAAAATAATACACGTGGCGCCTGAAGTACATACATACTCAGAAGAAATTTAATAAAATCGGCAAGCAAATATTTTCCATTCCCATAAACGAAACGAAATATTTTTTTAATATTATTGCTATTCAATACGCTCTGATTGAGGTAAGCTGCTCGCGAGACCAAGTAGCTGTACTCACTGAACTAAGCGATTGCCTTCACCCGAAAGGTTTTTAATTAAACATTCCAAAGCTTTCATTTATTCACCCGACCACCGTTACCGTTTGGTAAATTAAATTTCTTCCACTCTATTTACCTTTTCTTTATCGAGACTTTAAGCGGATTTGTTACTCTACTTATTATTTATCTACATAATACTAGATATCTCATTCTATAAAATATTATAAATGCTTCTCAGACCATTGTAAAAGGTAGATTCGGAAGAGGCTGTAGACCTAGGCGTACGAACTTCGACCAAATCGGAGACGTCCTGAAGGGATTAGTCAAAAATACTTTTACAACAGACCATATGTATGTATTTATGTATTCTACATCTTCAGACTTGCAGTAAAATGATAAAATATTGTATTTGCTATAATTGTCGCAATGTTTAGAAAAAATCGATCGAATCAATCAATTTTGAGCATGTCTGCTACTAATGAAAAGTATCTTTTACACAATCTCTTTTTCGTCACGTGTATAACCGAACGTTTACCGTTTACACCCCTCGGGGGTTGTATCTCATGGTCGTATCTGCGTACAGTGGTACAAAAGTGTGTTGTTAGCGTCGTACAAAAGATTGAGCCGAGGGTGCTTAGCGGGGGACGAAACAAAGCTGACTGATACTGGCTGATAAAGAGCCCTGGGCGCAGCAAGCAACATGTAGTTGCGACCTAGTTTGAGCGAGTTAACCAAATCGTAGTTGTCAAGGCTCGCTCAAAACGAATTGCCTCGTTTTGAGAATTGATATCACTCTACCAGGTACTTTGCTTTAAATAACTACTTTAGAAATTGTATAAATTCGCTTCCTTTAAATGCGACGCTAAATTAGTTTTCTTATGATTTTGGACCTTTATCTTTAAACCTTTCAAAATGTCTGAAAGCGGCCTGCACGCATAGATCGATGAATGTAGAACAAGCACGTCGGGTTTGTAAGATTAAAGGAAGGCACTCGTTGCTCTCTGCTCATGCCGATACGGAACTGCCGTGACGATATAACCACTTGAAACGATCTTTTTTGGCTCGTAACTTTTAAATTTTTTTAAAGACTTTCGAAATTTTTAATAAACATCGATTTTAGGTAAAAACCGGCTACATATACATATACTCGTATGTTTTGGTACTACTAGGCACAAGTGGTTCCCGGAACAATAGTACTAAACGTCATCGTCATCAGCCTATCTCAGTCCACTGCTGGACATAGACTAATAATGACTAATAATAACCATAGACAAATATTGTTATTATATTGCTACAGATTTATTACTCGGCCAGATCTGAACCTTTTAAGCTATCCACATGACTCAGAATATCTAACAACCGACTATTGACAACAAGCGAGTTCACTGATAGCGTGCTCTTGCAATACGACATAACATATTAAAAATATCTACAGAGTAGGTATATCCATGGAATGTACGATATTAGTATGTAAAATATGTTATAACTCATCCCTACTATTCAGTTATAAGCCTTTTACATGAAGGTAGGTACATTATAAAAATAACAACATGATACCACCTGTATTTCCCTGAAGTGGTAGGCAGAGAAATGTAGTAAATTTCCTAGATTCACAAGTAGTTTTACATGTCCTATTACTGTAAAAAGTTATAACAATCATCGTGTAATTAAACTGAACGACAAAGTTATTCAGATAACCTGCAAATCAAATTTGGCACCACTCACACTAATTGAAGCCGCAGAAACACTTGAAAAATCCAGATCTTCACAGACAATTACACAGAAATGGGTCATCAGGTCGTCTAGATTTCACTTGCTAACGAGGGACTCGGCAGAAAGTTTTATATAGTATTGTTGTCGTCCGTCTCGGTCGTACCGTCCAATCCACCTCGTTCGATTCTAGTCAAAGTTATGCCAGTGAACATTACAAGTACCGTTCAAAATGTTATGTTATTGGCAACATTTTAATACAAAAAGTATTAGTCAAAATCAATTACAGTTAAAGTTAAGCATACCAAAGTAGGCACCAAAATCTCAGATGGCGCCTACATATTTTACGTCGACGAAGTACTAGTCAGAATCAATAACAGCTAAATTTATACCTTAACAAACAGCGAGCTAGAGACCAAAATATCAATACATATTTAAAGTCGGACGAACACTAGACAAAATCAATAACAGCTAAAGTTAAACCCTAACAAATATCTCCAGTCGATATAGAGACTAGGCCATCTGGCGATCCAATTTACTTAGCCGACGCCGGCAAACCAGTTTACGTCTAACTTTAGTATTAGCATACGATACTAGCTGTAGAGAGCTTGTAGATTTAATAATACTCAAGCATATGAACTAGAAACCAGACTACGAGTACACTATGTGTGTAAAATACCTCCTGCGGGGATTCATTGTGTAGTTCAAATATATTTGCTTAAATAAATATATCTTAAACGATTTATAATTCTGAGGTTTAAAGACTTGAAATAATATAATCATCTTGATTACATCATTAAGTTATTACTCAGAAACCCAAAGCCAACGTTATCGGGTTAAAAGTATTTAAGACTATTTGATCAAAAGGTAGGAAAGTGTTTAAAAATACCAAAGACATCAGACATTCTCATTGAAGACTTGAAAAGTTACGCTTCGTATATTTTAAAATAATTGCTATGAAGAACATGCGTAGGTACTTATTTCATTGTCGAAAATACGTATAAATTGTTATGTAATACATACTTTCAAAAGTTACTGTTTACCTCTTCAAGAGAATATAAAGGGCCTTAATATCTGCTATGCATTTACATATCTTTAAAATACATAAATTATACAAGTCCATAACAGAAAGTTTTCTTCCTACAACTTTACTATTGTGTTATGGAAGTTAGTGAATCAACTGACAAGTAATACCAACAGTGTGTTGCCCATTTAGTGGTTATAAGAAAGCGTTTATTCATGAAGTCTTTTAATCAATTCTAATTGCACTCATTTCGGATCAATGAAGCCCTTGTGTGGACGAAGACTCCTTACTCGTCAAAGAGGTTAATTTCGTTGTTCTTGACGAAACCTCGATAAGGTTTGTAAGAGAGTGAGATTTGAAGCACAATTCAAATAGACATAACGAATAGACACCTATGAAAGTTCTCGTTAAGTGGTCACACAGTTTGTTAAAAATACTACATATTGCCTGTGTTGCGAAACTGACGAGAAAATAAAACGATCTATTGCAAAAAATGTAATCGTGTTAACAAAATATGAATATTTATACTTAAAAGAATAGCGAGAAATATACAGTGATTTTATGCCAAGATAACTGATATTAAAAAAGATGATATTAACGACGGTAGGCCTACATTTTGCCTTCAGGGAGATCCGATAGTATCAGCTTTCCTGACCCCATTTCAGGTCAAACGTGCATAGCTCCTGATAACTATCGTTTGAGACTCAAAAGAAGAGTGAATAGCTCTTTAGTCTAACCATCGCTTGTTGCCCTGAGTGGTCTGAGTAACGGGTAAAGGTGAAGATATAATTAAGTTAAATATACTTCGCTAATATTGAATAAAAGAGAGTTATAATAGCGCCAATATTAATCCCACTACTATAAAAAATGTGAAAATTATCATGTCATTTCTTGAATGTTTGTGTTCTAATAAAGCTAAAAAAATACTGGCTGGATTTGTATGACATTTTAAGGTATCGTTTTAAGATCCGTAAAATGACCGTTACTTATAATTGCGTAAAAAAACACAGGATTTCTACTGAATTCAGTCTTGCAACTAAAATGTTACATGCGTAGTTCTTTCTTACGATAATAGATGGCACTATTTCTGATCTGATAATTATTACGATTTCGGAGGAATAAAACGTTTTTTCCTTAGCACAATATATAAATGTTTTTATTCAAGATCACGCGACGCCGCAGGTGGTAAGTTATGTTTATGTTCTTTCAGTTTGTTCATGATGCAAAACACATTAGAAGTCATCCAAGCGATTATATTATTAGCTTATGAAATAATCCAACGCCTTCAACTAATCCATAATCCATAAGGTGCTGTTACCCAATTTTACGGACAATATAACCGAATAGTGATAACGGCAGTCGTCAAATAACCTTAAACTTTCACGTCATAAAAAAGGGTTAACGCTCTTAAAATAATCATAAAATCTGTTCATATGGCATCAGTTAAATATTAGCGTATCAAATTTTTTACGTTATGTTTAAAGTCATGACGAGCGACCTGGACGGTTACATAAGCCCTCTTTAGATCAATATCCAAGTATCATTTTTTTATCATTTTTGGGATTCCTTACATTTTAAATTAAATGACAAAAATTTGATAACATCATGTCTGTAATGCCTCAAGAGGTAGTAGCGTACTGTTTCATCTTTCATCAGTTACGTTTACATCTCACTATGAAATAGGCCGAGCCACTACTAGGTTTTTTAAGACAGAAATTTTTTTTTGGTACAAAATTACTATTATAAGGAAGTCACGTTAGGTAGCATATTGTTAAAGGCAGTGAACACCGAGGGAAAAACAACTCCATAGTCTATACAGACCTGACATATTTCTTTCACATTCATCACTTTCTTCGTACACATACAAAGTTTTATAAAATTTTAAAGTACAAGAATACAACTTTCTAAAATAATAATTACTGTTTCCTAACTCAAAAATAATACCGTAACTTTAATCAAAGAGGGAAACGGCGCTACTCTTCATTACACTTTATGCAAATGAAATGTAGTCGGGAAGGCAAGTATTTAAAATTTTATTAGACAATTCGAAGCTAAGTAATTATACGATATTGGGGATCGTAAAAGCTCGTGACGGACGTGTAGACTATTAAATTATATCAGCAGCAATTCAGGCAATGCTACATTGTGGAGTTGGTCGTCCCAATGAGAATTCCATGTCTTGCTTTGTGACATTTATAAACTGTTTATTTATCTGCTGGCCCATTGGTCCAAGGGTTAGAGAACCCAAATACTGAGCTGAAATACTGAGTTATGGGTTTGGTTCCGAGGAAAAATGTTGTGAGTTATAAGCACAGTATTTGTTTTGGGACTGATTGTAAAAACGTGTCTACAGAAGTACGTAAATATTTAAAAAAATGAGCATATGTATTTATAACTACCTGATACCAATATCGAACCGTCTTACACATAGATCTTTGCTATCTCTGAGGACTTCTTTGTATATCATGAGCCCTTGCATTGCTTTCTACGACCTTTGATCGAAACAAAAAGGTATAATCACTCATGTTCTTCTGTATCAGTGTCCAGACAGGAGTTTTAAAATAACGATATACTAAATATAGGTACACAAGCACGCTATCACACATGAACATATTTAAGTGTAAACATATTTACAAATATTTTATTTATTTTCAAACACTAATCTTATATTTGCTAGTAGATTTATATTTTATAATAAATATTAGATCAATACTAATGCAATATTATATTTGCTTTACAACTGTTGTCGGGACTCCCTCGTCCAGCAATGGGACATACAACAGTTAAAACCCATCGGTGGTTTCAGCTCGAATTAAAGAACTCGATTTTAGTCGCCTTTCAACTTCAGGACACGTTTATTACTTTGGTTTTTCACAGCCATAAGGACCTTTATGAATACTTTAGAAGAAAACTACGTACGTTTCCTATTTCAAAGGAAGCTTAAACAAACTGTGGCAGATTGAAGTCTGCTTAGGGGAATGTTTACGGAATATTACCCGCTTCGAGGACAATTCTGCAATCCTGTACTTCACATATTCACTAAAAAAATCTGCATCTCACTGTTTTTCTTTCTCCATCTCAAAAAATACGCACGCACACCATATTCATGTATATTTCTGTATATACATTGGTGTATAT
>DWFV01001992.1:0-10372 GCA_018246775.1 Parelbella machaon machaon | reverse complement strand
CGCCACTGAGCTCGATCTTCTGCTCTACGCATCCAACCACTGCCAGCCACTTTGCGTATATCGTCACTCCACCTAGCCGGAGGGCGTCCTGCGCTACGTAAACTTATTAAATCCCAATTCACTAATCGCCTGAATGATACAGAGCCTGTATCACGGTAACCAGACAACTGATAGACAATTATGTAGGTACACCTTTCTAAATATACGAGTATATATACATATAGGTAAATATACAAAATGACAGAAAAAATACTCTTGCTTATTTTGCGTTTTGCGGATATCGAATACACTACCTCCGGTTCAGTAGTTGAGGTAACTGCCCACTCGAGCCGGACCGTGTCTTATTTACCGTGTCTTATTGACCAGGTATCTTATTTTATTCACTGCAAAATGTATTTAAAGGAACAGCTGGTTAAATTGGTAGTCAATTAGCGCAGGTTGACTTTCCCTGAGGCTTCCGGGTCTGATCCTATCACGTCTATTTGTTGTATGAAACCACACGTGAATGTTAATTATGTACTGCTGAATATTACGTAATTTCTTTCGCTATTGAAGTCTCGGTTGAATATACTCTAACGGGTCGATAGTAATTGAAACGGTTATTAAAATGACTGCGTCGTTAGTCAGGTGTTATTAGGTTTCGACCGGAATTAGGTCGGAGTCTGGATCACAACTCGGCATGTGGCAATAGGTCTACCGCCTATTTTATGATGGGAAACTTCTCTGTCTACCTTTTCGGGAAATAAAGACGTGATGTTATGTTATTAAAATATGTATAAATTATAATCTTCCGAAACTTTATTGCTAAATGTGATTTTTTCAACTCGATATTTTCTGTCGACTCTTGTTGTTTATCTAAGACAATAGTTAAATTCTGGATATGATATGTTTAGTATCCTAAAAACATGATTTCATTGAGAACAATGTCCTTGACGTTATGCAATACACGGATTTTGTCGACCACCATATTCAATATAGCTGTGGGTAGGTATCGATTCACGTGTAGTGTCATATACTAGTTATGTTTCCGCCATATCCTAGTGAATGACTACACCGACAGTGAATTTCTGACATTTAATAAATAAATCGTACGTACCAAGCAATCGTGGCACGGAATCGACGTGTCTACAAAACGCACCAATTCAACTAACAAAGTACATTCGAGTACAAAATTCAATATCAGCACTTCGGAACTGCGCTCGTATATACCGAGCGTTCCTGCAGTTAGTGAATGGTAGACATGAGTCTGTGGTTTGCGCGGCTGCGCGATCTGACAGTCGCGTAGAAATGTTCTTAAATTATATTTTCCTTCGCTTTTTTATACTGCATTTATATTACGTAAATGTTATTAAGCAGTTAGTATTGCTTTCTTTATATAATTTCCGTTTCTGTTACACAGTAAAAATATGTTTTACAAAACAATTCATTATAAATTTCTCTTTATTCAATTTTATTTTGTTTCGACTGTGTAATATTTAATAAGGAGCTGTAATGTTAGTTTGTAAAGCTTAATAATAATGATAATATTGACAATTAGGAGCAATTTATATTGATTTGAGATGTCATTCTGGAGAATTGCCACACAACTTTCAAAGTCCTTTAAATAAGTACGGTAAATATCAAAGGCTAGATATAGAGTCCTACTTTTTGTATGGATCTAACTTTGTGAAGAGGAAAAGAATCCTATATCCTCGATTTTATCGTATTATATGTACATGAGTGTACATGAAGTAATATATTGGTATACAATGACACTTATAATAAGCTCATAGACGTTATAGATTTAACGTAAAATAACAGCAAAATATTAATAGTCGAAATACCGCTGTTTACATCTTTATCGAAAAATGTGTTTGAATTTCTATCAACGTTTCGGAACTAAACAATAAACAAAGGTGGTCGCGATGTTTCAATAGACAGGCTCGTTTCAAATGATTTGTGTGCGCGGCTGTACGCTGCTGATTTATCATATTCCCCCGCGACAACAGGATACTCTACTCTTTAAATCTAGCTACAATTCTTTTTTATTGAAAAACTTTTTTAACTCTAACTTATGTTTGGTTTATTTTAGTATACATTATGTATTGCGTCATTTCTTAATACGTGGCTATGTCGGGCATTGATATAATATGTATTTTAATGCTGAGTTAATATTATGTTTAAGGTTATGTTTATAGTGAGTCAGTTAATTCGTCCGCCGTTTTGAGCGAGATTTTAATTTTCGATTACCTGCACATATTTAATTTATTGAAGATAGTGCATTATATAATATTTTTTTCGGTTAAGCATATGAAATGCGTAGACAAAAAATGTACTTTCAAAATAATTAAGACATTTTTTTTTTCATAAAATATTTAAATTGGATCATTTTAGATAGAGAACTTTCTGACGTCAATTTAAAATATCCCATATATGATATCAATATTAAGCCATCACCCGTTAAGATATTTGCGTAAATGTTTTCGACGTATACGCTTTCGATGTGTACAAATGTACATAGCACATATTATATCGAAAATATTATATGGTGATACCAGGCTTTCTGAGAATTCTGCAGCAGAAATAGTCGCATTCCTTTGTTTTGAACATCGCATCACAACAATAACATGCAAGGAATAGTAACAGAACAAGAGACACATTAAAAAAAATATCCACCGTACTCGTGTTACATCATTGAGTGAATTTTGCTAAATCTTTTATTAAAGATAATTTCATAAATCAATGTACGATTAAATAAGGCAATAGACTCACCACCTATTCCACGAGATGTAAACGTAACTGGTGAAACGTGGGAGTGGACTACACTCTGCCTACCCCTTCAGGGATTAAAGGCGTGTTGTTACTCTTTTTAAATATAAGATTTAACAAGCGCCTGTAAACATTTTCTTGTATAATCAATAAACTCGCCTCAATTCCTTATCAATATAACGTCAGCTGTTATAGTATGTAATATTACCACCTAGACGGTCGTTTCTGATATACCTACATTTCACAACTCAGCAGTCAGTATTCAAAGCGTCAATTGTAATGGAAAACCTAGGCGGTAGCTGGAGTCTGCCCGTGATAGCTGTCGTAGAGTCGCGCCAAATATTATATTTTGTGCATACGTAACTATTACATGTAGAGATAGGAGATTTTGTAGAGAAATTTTGCATTAAAATGTCTTTTTTATAGTATGAAAAAAAAAACATTTGCAGGTTTTTTAAAGTTAGTCAGTAAATGGATTTATATGTAAAATGTAAAACAAATATATTATTATATTCATCTGCTTTTGAAACCAGAACACTGTTGCAACGCCAGACAGCCGCAAAATTGTGACAGAAATAGTGGCCGCATCAATATCCATTTTTAAATTAAACAAATGGATAGCATGAATGCTAGCACGAATACCGATCGAAGGGGCTTAGGTTCGATTACTGGATCGGGTGCTATTGCATTTATCTATTTTCAAATTTGCAGTAGCGCCCCGGGATCTGTATTTGTGTCCGGTGCGTAGCAATAGGTTCACTATGTATTTCATGGTGGGACGTAAAGGTAACTGGTAAAACGATGAAGTGTACCACACTCCTCTGGTATCTTTTCGGGTATTACCAGGGTGTTGGTTAATCTAAATAAAAAAAGACACTAACTACGCATTTCGACAAACCAAAAATCAAATATGTCGATTCTGCCACTCTCACAGTTTCAGCCACGATTTTTACTCCTTCAAATCGTAAAGTCATGTAGGTAAAGTTTGCAAATGAATCCAAATCAGCAAGGAGATGATCAGCTCAACGTCGTGGTGGCAGCGATGTGACTTCGGAAGCTGTGATGACGTGTTCGACGGAGTGCCGAGGCTAGTAGTGTTTTCATCACGATGATGTAGTAAGAGGATTGGTTGGTTATAATACACTATGCCTTTATTTCCAAGGACAATGTTTATAGCGGACCTTGTTCTAAATCGCGTCCCCTTGTTCCGCTTTAAGACATGCAAATTTTATATTTAACAAATGCCAAATACAGGTTATTATCAAATCCTTTCAATTAATATACTTAGTGTTAATATAGGTATTGATGTATATTTTCTTATCAGATTAGTTTTTGGTTTAATTGAACTTGACATAGAAATATTGAAGCGGAAAAAATAGGGTTAACAGGTAGGTAATATATATTAATTAAGAGATATAGCTATAGGCTGATGAATGAAAAAAAAGAAAGAGATATAAAGATTATAATTAAGTATCCGAGTAATTGGAAATGGGGTGATAAATAGTTCAATATTGATTATTTTATTATTATTATATCATCACACTAGGTCTTTTATGAGATTGGCAGAGAATACAGGTTCGATCGATCTGTATAGACCTTATAGACTGGACGTGTTTCTCCATTCAGCACTCTCTTCGTTCATGCACGTTAGTTTTTGACACTTCTGACTTCCCCATCAGCCAGTAAGTAACTAAATACAGATCACACTAATTTAAAAGTGATTTTAGATACACCACCATTTAATAAAATATCCATAAATTTTTATCTACCAAGACATTCTACTTCCATTTAAATTGCTTGCACGAAATTTACACATTGATTTTTAAAGTAGACAGAAAGTAATGTTACAGTTAAATATATATGAGTATGTATAACAAATGACAGTAGAACGTATTCGGCGGGCTGGCTGTTAAATATCCGGTTTAAAACTGCCTTATCCGCGTTTCCCGCTCCGGGAGCGCGGACAATGCGCGGCCCACCGTCACTCCTTAAACCTTTTCGCCTTATTTCACTAGCCTTCCTTTTGTTTCGAGGGCACTTCTTTATTTTGTTGTGCGATCTTATTATTTCGCTACCGTTGCCCGCATTACAACGTTCGTTTCGTTTTTGTTCACATTGCCACTGAGCCGAGAGCTGCGTTCGGAATGAAGTAATACAGCCGCGGACTCCTCGGCATTGTGTATTTGCGTGGCTTTTTGTTTTTCAACGCAACGTCAACTTTTTGTTTGGACCAGTTCTGTTCTATGTGTGTTATGTAACGTCGGCGCGGTCCGATCGAATATTGGATAAGTACATACATGGTCAATTAACGATGCGTGCCAATTATACGAGGCATGCCTGACTCGGAGGACGTTAAGCGTTAATTTGTCATATTTGTATGCGTTCGTATTCCCACTGCAAGAAAAGATATTCAGTACGCGATGAGCATCTTATCTTTCATAAATTTATGATCGTAAAATTAATATTTCATCATTTGGCTCGTTAATCAACATCATAATTGTCTTAAAATGACGTCATCATAATATTTCGTAATAGGAAATATAATCAAATAAATTGATCCTTACGCAATTCCATTGAAGCAAAACATTCCAAAGCTTGTGTTCTGTTTTCCACCAAATAAATATCGAGCAAGATTTTCATTACACAAAAGGAGGGGACAGGAAACAGTGTTGTCTACTTAAGGCTAACTGATAACTCCTTTTAGGGCCTGTGGAGTGTGAACTGCGTGTCTCGGAGCTAATTAACTGAAACATGCGCGGGCGCAGCGTAAATCAGAGCGAACGTGGCGCCCCCCAGTGCGACACAGAGTTGCTTTTAGTGCGAGATGTCGCTGTAATCTCGGGAATTCCAATTATATTCTGTTAATTAGATCGTTTCGCAGACGATTTGTTGGTTAACAGAGGGCGCAGGTTGGCGAGCCCCTTTGTTCGTATTTATAGAATTGACGTTTTTATTTCTGTTTTACGAACACTTAAAGTTTTGATCTCATTAATATCTACTACGCTTAATGTTCGAAATGTTCGTAAGACGGTCACTTTTAGGCCTTTCGGTGATATAAAATATTTAAATAATCAACTCCTTGTTGCATTGAACTGACTTTTTCTACTATACCAGAATATTATTGTACCACTATACAAACGCAACAATAGTATTCAAATTAAAACCGTTATGATTTTTATCAAAAGAAAGATACATAGTAAGTATTGCTCACTTAATACGACTAAGAATATTAGACACGTTTATATTTATTGACAGTCAGAGACACAACGAAGCAATACTCGTGGATATATCTCCCCTAATGAGTATGTACCATGTTAACAAAGGGCATACAAGGATGAGATGTAAGAACAATACCTCCGAACAATATCCGCGGCCCCGTGGGATATAAAATGCAGTAGCTCTTATATGACATTCGAAAAGTGCAAAAAGTATTACAGTCAACTGCATGCGAGACAATGTCTGGAGTTTTTTAGTGGGTCGAACAATCGCTCCTGGGTTAGGAATTTATTGAGTCGTACACAAAATAAACTAGCTAGACCATTTAGTGCACCTTATGTTGAGAGCATAAAGATGATATTCGCTTGTTTTTATCCGATAGCATAGGATATATAGGAGACACGAACCCGTCGCGCCAGTAGCTCAGGATTGATCTTACACATCAGCTGTCCGTCTGCTCGTATTGACTGTAAAGGTTGATGCTATAAATAGTTTGTTCCGACGCAGTTTTCAAACGTTCCTTTTATTTGTCCACTAACCGACGTGGTTGCTGACAGCCAAATAATTAGTACAGATAATGAAGCTTATGAGATATTTTAACGGTGTTCATAGTATTTATGTCTATAAATGTATTTGTCGGTAGGTGCTATGATATATTATTAAATTATCGATGTCATAGCCACTTAAAGTATACTTCCACATTCATAACTTCGTACAAGCAGGACCGTTCTAGTAGAATAAGAGCATCAGGTCTAATAAGATAGAGATATTTGGCACTAGGTGCTCTCTGCTTAGCACGTAAGGAATTTGGCGTGACGATATAATATTAATAGAATATCTGGGGGCACGGCAGTACCCCGCCAAGACGAGTCAAGCGAAACGCTAGTGCACTACCTACCTTAGCTCGAATACTATTTTAAGATACTCATTGGTTTCTTTGGAAATAACATGACACAGATTAAAGAACAGTAGTAGAAAACGTGTTGGGACGATTGGCTGAGTAGCTGCCTACCTCTAACACAAGGATTGAACTCATTCTGTTTTGATAATATTATATTTTATATTTTATTTTTAGACGAGTACTCGAGTGGACACCGCGAATTGGCAGACGTACTGTGGGTCGCCGTCTAACCCGTTGGACCGATGACCTTAAAAAGGCAGATGGTAGCGGCTGGATGAGATCTGCGGAGGATCGGGTGTTGTGGCACACCTTGGGAAAGGCCTACGTCCAGCAGTGGAACGGTAAAAGCTGATGTGATGACACAACAGTGGAGTAGGTAATAACTGGTAAGCTGTATAAAGTAATGAAACTCTAAAGCAGTATAGGAGCACCCTGTGTACGCGAGCTTAATGGCATCAGCGGACACTCGCCGCTACATCCTGTCGCGCCGGATCTCGTCTGCGCTACGATAGCTAAATATTTGTACGAGAATAAATAAATCGGGCTAATTGGCAAAATGGGACGTACATTTTATTATCAAATGTTAAGTGAATATCTCAATACATGATATACGGTTTTATTAAACGTAGCTCACGGAATTGTCCGGCTTGTTTAGGACTTATCCGAGTTCCTTTTTAATGGGTTTCCGCTGATTGCCGAGAGGTTGCTGTCAATCTTGAACCGAAACTATCCGGAAAACTATTCGTATTCCTTGATTCCTAAACGTCATGTTACAATTAAGTTTACTTGGTTTATCTTCGGTAACTCTCAAACATAGCGCGTTCCAGGTTTCAGGATAGGTCCAAAAACTTTTGTACTTCATGACTGTTGCAAATACACCAAAAAGGTAATTTATGAAACGAAACTGGATTTACGATGGTGTATAGCAGTTCATGGCGCTCATTGGGGGAGGCCTATGTCCAGCAATGGACTGAAATAGGCTGATGATGATGATGATGATAGCAGTTCAATTTGGTTCATTTTTCTACATCCTCGTAACCAAACTGAAACATGTTCTTTTACCTAATAAAATGACTTCTCAAGTATTACATACATATGTCAGATACGTCAATCTTATGCCATAATGTACCCTACACATTAATTAAAGCTAAATTTGATTTTTAAAAAGTGCTACAGACCACACAATATTTCTAGCAGAAGTTGACATGAATCAGAGTGTTATAGCAATACCTATATAATCATATCAAAATAGTTTTCTTTACCGGTTGCAGATGTATCCATGTTATATGCGCTAATATGATATCGAAATGGTAAATTCATCATTATCATCAGCCTATCTCAGTGTACTGTTGGACATAGGCTAACTAACTATTTTTTTCATTTAGTTCGACGAACCAAGAAGGCCATTGATCTAGCTAGGTGGTTACATCTAAGACATTTGATAAGCCTTCGAATAAACATTCTCTCAAATAGAGTTGGAGTAGTCTGGATCGCAGCAAATTGCCGTTCAGTGAAGTGTTAAGGGCCGGCACGCCTTCGCCAAAGGTCGAGGGTAATTAAGATCCCTCAAGCAATCAAACTCGACCCGCCTGTGATTGGCTGCATTCGGACCGCGAGATCAAACACGCCAAAAGGTTCTGTCAAATGGAATATTTTAGGGACTCGTTTGAAGTCCGTTCCAAAGCGGGTGTTTTTCGATGTTTCTGTTTGTTTTGGTAACGAAACTACTTCAATGGCTACCTACCTGGTTCATGTTTTGAATTTCATTGGCAATAATGTAAGGCATTCAATATATGACCCAATAAAAGTTTCCGTAATTATATAATGGCCTTTGAAGTCGTTGAGAACAAATTAGATTATATAAGAACATTTATGTCGTTGCCATAGCATGTAAGTAGAGCTATATTTTTAAAATATGCTACCTTATGCTAACCTTACTTCATAGAAACAAAAGGGATCTATTCTAGTTAATTTAATTAATCTATAAATACCTGTTCAATTCAACATAAAATAAATAGAAATTACGTCAGGTTTTAACTGCAATTTTCTTAGTGTTTTGACACAACGTTACTAAGACATCAGTACTATGAAGGCGACATTAATTCTTTAATATTCCAGAAAGAACAACAATAAAAGTATACATCTCATAGACTAATTTCACTAGGCGTCTTTGTTCAGACAGAAAACAAAAACGCACTGTTTACGAGCATAAAACATTATACTTGAATCGTATAAAATTGTATTCAAATCGCGTCTACGATGTAAGAATCATTAAAATCTTCATAATCTTTATTAAGCACTAAATCTATCAAACCATCATATACAGTCTCCTAAGATACCATAAATGCGTGAACTCGTTCCATATAACAACAAAACATCGCAAGGAGATCCGATATACTTAAGAGGGATTGCGACATCCAGGGGCCGTCTTAGGGAGGTGTAAACAACCCTTTAAAATAGTGCGCCATTAGGGATAGAAGGGACCACCCGACTAAATGTCTTTTAGTATCTGCAAAACGTCTAACTCTGTGGAGACTTTGAAGTTTTGGTTAGGGACTGAGTCACGTTTGAAGCTTTCGGATTTCCGTAAACAGAATATTCAACATCGTTTGAGGTAATTGAAAGAACGCATAAATTTATATCGATGTACTTTAAGGCGCTTATATTCCTTACTATTTAGAAAGAATGCTATACGAATAACAATTGTAAGAAATGTTAAGTGAACTAGGTACTCATATATTAAAGATGCATAATTTAAAATATGTATTAAGTATTGTAGAGAATCTTATTACCTATTGTGCTATAAGGTATTATAATATATCATAATAGTTTCAGATCATAATTTAAAAAATATTCATTGTATTTTTTAAATATGTTTGTTAGTTTGATTAGAATCTAAACTTAATGAAATCATCATCATTATCATTAACTCTTTGTTGTTTCATTATTAGATATTGGTTGTTTTTTCAGATGAGAGTTAAGGCCACGGTTTGCCACGCTGTCGAAGAATTGTCAGTGTACACTATTTAGAAAACCTTGCTAACTTAAAGTACATAGTTTTTCACGATGTTTTGTTTCACAGTTATTTGAAAATTTTGTTTAACTGAAATTATATTGGCGTAACATGTAATTCAGAGGAGGCTTCCAGTATCAGATAGAGTCACGTTTAGGGCATTCGGATGTCGGTAGATAGAGTGCTACCGATTGAACTAATTGAACGGACGCCAAATTACATGAAAGTAGAATTTGGGACTAATACAGTCTTCGGCTCGGATAACGGCGTGACTAGATATAGTCAAGAGATAAAGTGGCCTTACCCGGTTTAAACTCTTGTAATATTCCCTGTAAAGCTCGAGATCTATACAATTATTATAACATCTCGGCCGGTTCTATACGGAGTAGGCAAAGAGCATTAAGTGCTATATAACTCTATCCTCACAGAGCTGACGGGTTTCCTCTATATTCATAACTCTCTTCATACCTCTCTTGATAATATTCATTCTTCAT
>DWFV01001991.1:0-10372 GCA_018246775.1 Parelbella machaon machaon | reverse complement strand
GGCTATCGGTTCTTCGATAGATGTGACCAGCCCACTGCCACTTCAGCTTGCTAATGCTTTGGGCTATGTTAATAACTTTGGTTCTCTGTCGGATCGCCTCATTTCTGATGCGATCCTTCAGAGAGACCCAGAGCATAGCCCTTTCCATTGCTCGCAAAATAAATTTAAAAAAAATAGGTAAATTTGGTATATTATATCCATTTGATTGTTTAATTTAATTAATGATCTACAATTGTTCGCTCGTATCATACAAGTGAACATTGATCTAATGAACGATATTGTTTAGATCTATATCGATCTTGTATTCTAATTATAGATCTTATTTCCGCTACGTGAATTGCGCTTTAAATAAATGTCAGCGCTCAACGTCATATATATTATGCCTATGTATACAACTCTAGGTAGGTACTTATAAATTTATCAGGGTGCATGTATGGAAGGAATGAGGAATAAATTGATAATAATAATCATTTGTATTTAGACTAAAACATACTATAACCCCTATTTAATCCGATAGGTAACCCGGATCAAACAGTGGAACGTTCAAGGGTTGATGGCGGGAGGTGGGGATTTATTTTTAATACGTTACCCATTGAAAATAGTAAATATATACATATAATAATAAAAATGTATTAATCTGTATATCTATTTGGTTTTATTTAATTATAATGAATGTACGCTTCTCTTAAATTAATAATAAATCGTATTATCAAATTCAAAATGGTTTAGGTCTATAGATGATGATGATGTATGAAACCTTAAAAAAGAACAAGTAGAAAAACTTCATCTATATCTTGCTCTTCTGTCTGTCGCGTGCCGTTTGGAAACAAAGTGTTTCCTGTTATTGAGATTCTCTCATTATCCATTTATTGCTTAACCGACCTCTTCCTTTTGCAGTAAAAGCTTATTACAGTAAATTCCAATTATGTCTGCCTTTTGCCGCTCTAAGCTTTCTTTTTATTGCGATTATCTCGTCTCCTTATCAGTTGTCTGACTGACCTCTCCCTTTAGGTTGTTTATAGCATTGGCAGTCTACTATTATTTTAAAAGTTTTAGAAAAAATACGTCCACAGTTACCTTCTCTTCTTTACTCTGTATCTGGATTGCATTGTGGTTTTGACTTATTTAGGCAAAATAAGTCAAAATTTAATTAGGCGGCAAATATTGCTAAAGTTATTCCCGTTATAGACACAACAAAACCTAAATGTGTGATTGTAGAAGCTAGTAAGGTGTCAAGTTTTCTGCAATTTCCTTTCAAATTAATAATAAGACTTGCGGTAAATTACTTTGCCAGAATTTCATTTACCGAAAACATTTCTTCCTATCTCGAATTGATTGACATGATACTGTACATATAATAATAATACTCGTAATTTTATACCAACGTGAATATCAGGACCTAACCACGTGACATACACGAATGAATTGGATATGAGTTCTGACGAACCAACTTATTATCTTAATACCAGCATATCGGAAAATTCACACTAAGTGTCCGAAAACAATATGAATTGTACATAAATAGATTTTGTGATAAAAGAACGAGGAATGGGGTGTGTTTATATAAACTGCATGAAGCGAATAATACACTACAGAAATAATGCTTAACTAGAGATCCAATCGAAGTCGAAATTAGGCAATAATGAAATAATTATTTAAAAGAAGAGTGAATAGACACATTCTAGGCGAGCGTGTTACATCCTAGGCTGCATCTCGCTTTCTATCAGGTGGGATTGCAGCCAAACTCGAGCCTATTTCTATTAGAAAATAAAAAATCATGAAATTTTATGTTAGAATGTTGTAGGAGTTCTTATGTCAAAGAATAAATGTCTATAAATCTCTGCTCTATGCTACTGGGTGGCCATAAACTATTATGTATGTATCTGATATTGAGATTTTTATTTCCATGTTAATACACACACAGATTACTATTTCTTATTACAATAATGGCGTTATACGTGACAAACACAAATAGAGAATGTGTATTTTCCTTTTAACAATACATGTATATTAACAATACTTTTAACATTGTATATTATCAACATCTTTAACATTGTGTGCTAAGAATATTCTTAACATTGCTTATCACCAATATCCTTTGGAGAAGACAGGTGGGTTTGGTAAGGGTTTACCTGTGAGACCGCTCCACCTGTTACTATCGCTCAGTAGTATTTCTTGCAATGTTGTGTCCTGGGTTACACACACTAAGGCGTGCAGCGCAAATGCATAATGCAAATGCATTTTTGGTCAGAGTGTCCATGTATATTTGCTATTGCTCTTGGATACAGAAAAAAATGTTAGGTCAACAATTCAAATTTTAATGGAAAGGTTTCCATTTATAAACATATTTAGATACAATTTATTTTGAAATTCGAATTTTTAACGAATCGATTTATTTTTTACTTGAGTAAATTTAATGTTTAAATTGTGAAACTAATTCTTAAATGCTATTTATTTATGCCATAGGTTTTATAAATTCATTAATTATTATTACTGTAGCTATTCAGTTTGATTTATATTCTTAATTTAAAATTCTTTCAAGTCTAATTTTTTACATCTACGATTAGCATTTATGATAATATGTATTTAAAACCTGTTTCTTTTATACATATATGAGTGATATGAATATTTGTCATTAAACATTTCCTGTGTATCTATCTCTCTAATGTGATGTAGCTGCGATCGGCAGGAGTTCATGAAGAAAAACCCCGGCTAGCTTTGAAACTAGTTTTGCTACCTGGAATATACAAAGATATGTGAGTTAATGGTACATAGTATAATTAAATATGAATATTATAATGAGCTATCTGGGATCTACAAAAATACTGATAATTTTTGACGTCAATATAATTATCACAGGGCATGAAAAAACACACACGTTTCCTTAACTGTCTAATCAATATTTTATTCCAATGAGGTGGCATACTTAGAGTTACTACTTACAGTTTCTATAATTGAAAATATAATATAAATTTGAAAATTACTCATAGCTTGGTAAGATTAAAAGCGAGATTTGTACAGGATTTGAAAGGGTGGCTGAAATCTATGCCTGTCAAATAACTCTACATATAAATTTGAAATGAGTTACAATATATTTGGTGTTTCAGTTTATTAAGTAGCAGTTTAATGAATGAGGCGGTAGTACCTGTAAATTATGGCGACTGAGCTAAGATTAGGAATAGAAAAAAAATATCGGAACAAAGAAATAACGAAAATATTATGTAAATATTCACTAGGACGGTATATAGGAAAATAAATTATTTTACGGTTACAATTAATTTTCAATATCTTCTTGGTTTTTCGTACATAATTATTATGAAATGTGTTCCGAGATCTAACAATCAAAGATATTAAAAAAACAAGTTATTTGGATTAGTTTCTTGAGATATTACTCTTTATTTTATTCGTCACAGATTTTATCTTAAACGGAAGAAAACATATGCAACGTTTGAAGTAATTGTGTAATATAATGATGTCATCGCACAATATATTTTTACAAGTTTATATATTAATATTACAAGTGAACCATCGTCAGCCTCTAAATGTTCACTGCTGGACATAGGCTTCCCCTAATCGGCGTCACTCCTTCCGGTCCTGGGTCTTCCGAATCCAGCAGCTTCCTGCTGTCTTCCAAGTCAATATATATAATTAAATATTGTGAACATCTAAAAGTGGTTATATAAACATCTGTTAAACATTGAAACTCGATGTAGACCGGGAAATCTTAACACAATATTTTCACAACGATTGCCAATTGGCTTTGGCAACGAATGTTTTATTATTAGATACATAAAATATTAATGTGAATAGTTTCATTTACTTAATATATCAGAATGTATTTAGACGTAAAACGTAACATCATCCCTATAATACCCGAAGGGGTAGACAGAGGGGTGTAGTAAACTCCCACGATTCACCAGTTACGTTTACGTCCCACAACGGAATAGATGGTAATTGCCTATTATCATACACCGGGTACATAAACATATTTAGTTTTAATTATTGCAAAGTATACTATGAAGTAATTATACTATGAACTAACTCTTCACCGTTAAAGCTAGCTTGTTTAATATCTATCCAGTTTTTATCACACCAGATCCGTTACGGGATAGGGAGAGAGCACCGAGTGCTAAATATCGCTTTCTTTACAGTTTTAGCATGCTTCTTCTACATTAATTACTCTCTTCTTGTACATGAAGAGTGTGTAGTGTTCTGCGTTTGCATGCAGACAGACATAATTCATAAGTGTCTGACGTATTTGTTTATGATAGATAGATTGGTTTCAATTGGTTTCTTTTTTCATAAGCTTAATTTCATAACGTACACAACAGAAATGTATTCCTATTAGGACTATTTTACATAGAGTTCCCTCATTGATAAGAAATTTAATTAAACAAATCAACAAGCATTGAGAGCGGTGGAGGTGAATATTATGAATGTAGGTCGAATCGCAAACGTTGGCCGGCTGTTCGATAAACTCGGTTGAAAACACACAGATCTTTTTCACGTCATTTACAAGCAAGTCGGAATGTGGACATGTGATCACTCGTCCGACGCGTGAAGCAGCCGACGCACACACAGTCGGTAACTCGCGTGTGTGCCAAATACTCATGCATAGCTAAGTAACTTGCAGAGGTAAAACTTCGAATGTATGAGCCATGAGACTTGAAGTCGAGAATTTTGTGAGTACTAATAAAACAAAAGTCGTTAAAATCCATTAAGTTTTTAATTCCATTAACTTTGTACGTTCTTGAGGTTATTTTATTGAATAGTATATGCATAACTCTATACGTTTCTACTCTGCATTAATTTTTCACCACAGTCTATTCTGTTTGACATTGACAGTACAAATGTCAAAAATACATGTTTAGTTTTATTTATGTATTTGTACATTATAATATTAAAGTGTTAGCTTTGTGTACTCCCCTACATAAATTTTAAGTATGCCAAATATAACACTTCCTAGTGCCCGCGAAATTTTTTAAAAGAAGTACGTAGATTTACTCTCTTTACGTCCTAATATACTGAAGATCTTTTAAATTAATCGGTCAAAGAAGATCAATCAATCAAAGTGGAACCCTCTTCACCAAAGTTTGATGCTTAATAGCGTACTCCGGTTCTGGTATATAGAAACATATGACACCAGCACGACATAGTTCTTATCAATACAACAAGTAATTGGTTATAAATACTGATAATATATTGATTAAGTCTTTTAAGATAGCCAGTACTTGAGACCTCAACATAAAACGAACCGCGTATCCATTAGCGTTCCTTTAATAAAAACATTTCTAAATCCTCAGAAATGAGCATTTATCAGTGTTACTATTAAGCTATTCTTGTGTATCTGTATGTGCCGGCTTAACTCACGTATGTTTTTCCGAGATAGCTCGACTAGTTTTAGCCCTCTCCGGGGTCCCCTTTAAGAGATCCCGGCGATTGTAGCGAGGCTGATGCTGAGAAAGAATGGGTAAGTACGAAACGAGTCGGACTTTTGCGAAAAACATAGATGAGTTAAATCGGTGCATAGTTTTGTCTTTCATTGGTGTGGCTAGTTTTATTGTTTTGTGTTGACTATAAGACATTGTGGATGGGAATGAAGCTCTCATCATGTGACACTTGATAATATAGAACTAGGATACACATTTAAGCGGATTTTAATGTGGGTAGTCGCATAATACTCTTACTCAACGAATGACAGCACTGTCGCCTAGTTGGCAACACTGTCGCCTAGATGGCAGCATTATCGTCTTCCACAGGGCGTTGCTGACATATGTATGTGACAAAATTGTATACATTCATACGCAGGTTAAGTTCTGGTACGATACGTAGACAATACCATACGTGACCCATTGTACGCTCTTGACAACTGCGCTTGTGTGCTGCATGTTTTATAGACGTACTACTGTCATGCCACACACATAAATACACACTGATAAGTAGTTATTCTGATAGCAAACGACTTTCTGTTACAGGTGGATCTAATTGGCACGATTTAATTGCTATAATTGTAGGTAATTTGGCTTATTTATATCTCAATTAGGAAGTTGGAATGTCTTTTTTAAACTTTTTTAATGTCAGTTTTTAGTTAGGAATGGTTTTAAATGCGAATATCGTGGGATATAAGAATAGACGCCCTAGATTTCATCGACACCCAACGCCGTTATACGTTGCAAATTTACACTCGGTGTGTGAGTAACCTTTAGTAAATGTACGGACACACACATAATCATATTGGTGTAGCGTGATAACTATCTAAATATAGCGATGACGTGAATTGAACACACCCACCGAGATAACGTAGAATTATCGATGTAATTTACAAGTTTTTCGGTGATTAACATCTAATGTAGTGTACTCGTATATGGTATTTCTATATACAAAAAGATGAAAGCCTCAAGCGTTCGCTGTTTATAGTGTCACCAATTTGGATGCCAGTTGGCGCTTCTGAAAATATATGAATCTAATATATTATCGATGGCATACAACAATCTTTCTTACGACACGCTACCAATATGAAAATGCTCTGACGCATGACTGACATCTGATTCATCGGTTGATATGGATCGTTCAATCGATTTTTCTCATTCAAAAAGATTATTACGAAACAATTATGCAATTTTGTAAGAAATTACGTCTTAAATAAATGGAAAATAAACATTATTTTAAATAGATAAGAATTTGAATACGTGTGAATCATTTCAGTTTTAATTAATAATTTATTACGCGTTTCCGGTTTAAAGATTTTTTCAAGTAATGTCGCCTGGACGCTGGACATTCAGCTACTCGACGATAAAATCAAGCAGTCAAGCTGGGAGATCAAGTCACGCGACTTGCGCAAAAAGAGATTGGAATGGACGTTAGAGAAAACGCATAATTAAACTTGTTCATTGTAGAGACTAACGATACATAGAAAATCAGTGCAACCCTATATAAGGTAATATTACTCCTGCAATCCCCGAAAACGTAGGCGGAGGAGTTACGTTACGACGTTACGTTTATTTTCCACTATGGAATAGAGAATGATTCTTTTGTTTTATCCGGATACAAATCCAGACTCCGAGGCACTACTAGAAATTTCAAGTTAGAAACACCTGATAGTATCCGAACCAGGGATCGAATCGAAGACCTCTCGATCAGAAGTCGCATTTGCAGCCACTCGACCAGAGGCAGTCAGTACAAATGTGACCTACGAACACGCAAAAGAAAATCAAATAGTTTAAAACAAAGATCTTTCAAAAACATATATTAGAGTTTTTCCGTGATTTCGTTATTGTATTTTTTTAAATCACAACATTTGGCCCTGTATTTCTCCGGGTGGAAATTTATTTTCAACATTTCCTGTATAGAGTTGTTAGACGACCTTTTTATGTGCTAAGTAAAGACATGGAATTAGTTGACATTTTTATTTACTATTTGAATGACCAAGTTATAACAGATGCTAACTATTTATTACGAACTACACCCGAACTAATCTGTAGTAACCGAGTTCATGATTTTAATAGACCGCAAACCTGTAGTGTTTAGTAATTCTGTAGCTCAATCAGTGCATGTGATTGTTTATTTCGTACAGTAGACGACTTGAACCCTTCTGTAATCAGTTCGCTTAAACTCATAATTACGATTACTTAGTGACGTATTTATTAATGTATTATATGGAGCGAAGGTCCCAAAATTATAGGCCAAATATCACTCGGTGCAACGGTAAACGAAAATATCTTGAGAAAACCTGCAAGCCTTAGAGTTCTGCATTATATTGCCTAAAGCACGTGAAATCTGCCATCCCGCACTTAGCTAACATAACAGACTCTTTTTTTCATCTTACTCTTTCTTTTTCTAAGAGGAGAACTATGTCCTACAATGGTACTATGATGATATGGTATGTTAATACATAAGATAATGAAAAAATACTTCGCTTCAACAATTTTACTTGTCATTTCTAACGCTGACAAACTAGTAATTTACTTATGTTTAAGTAAATGACTAGTTTGTCTAGAAAGAAAGGCGATACTCCTATTTTTGGAATTCAATGAATTCTCAAAAGCTAATGAACAATTATTTACAAATTGTGGAATTATCATCATCATCATCATCATTATCGTTTGTTTGGTTCATCATATTCGTTCGTTTTGGTGATCAAATATTTGGGTTCTTTGACGAATTTATGTTGTTTTATGTTCACAATTTAAAGACAAAGATAAAATTTCTAATTATACACTTTCTCGAGCTCGACGATACATTGAATGCTCCATCGGTACATTTGCAAATATATGGCAAAATGCCATACCTGTCCTAGAAAGGTTGCCAAATTATTTGTCAAATCCCAATCGAAATATTCGCCAATTAATAAAACCCTAAATGGTTTTTCGGGAATCTATTTATAATATGCTTTACTGTATCAAAAGCCTTAGCCATTTCTGTGGTCGCGTCGATAGTTCATCGGTCTGAGTATGTCTCCATATGACTTATTAAAATTCGTTTTTCCTTTGCTCGTGGTAATCGGGAAGGTAACACGCAGAAATCAATTTGGAACTTTGGAGGAAAGCGTTTTTTACCCCACCATTAGACTCCGATTATTTGTCAATGTTTGCCTTTCTCACCTCTGTGGTGTCATCACCTCGTTTTGCGTCATCTTAGCGAGTTTTTTATTTAATTTCTGCAAGTTATACCTTGTGTGACCAAAGACAACTTCTGTGAACATATATTTAAACCAAAGAAAGTTACAGTAGCCGGCGACGAATCAAGTACGTAATTTCTCCGAGTGTTAATGAATATGTTTGTCTTATTTATACTTTTCAGGAATTACTTTAGTAATGATATATTTCTTGTACATGTTGCTTATATCAAAGCTGCCTCAATGCATCGTCAGATTCTTGTGTTTCTATTGAGAAGATAACCAATAATTTAATAAGATATGACAATACATACATATATACGTGTATTCAATGTTTTTACGTTTATTATATGAAGAAATTGTAATTTACGATTTGATATTTTACTGTTTCACTACTGTTTATGCCTTACACGTTTATTTGGCACTACTTATGGATAACCCCTTATTCAGTTACAGGTCTGCTGGAAGTTCTCTGGAAGGAATTTGGAATGTGGAAGGAATCCGGAATTTCTGGAAGGATTTATTTAGAAATAAGCAGCACCTTTGTACATATCTCATTCCTTTTTTAACTTTAATTTTGTTTATGTACATAAATAATTAAATCCAATACATCAGGTAGGTACCTACCAAAGAACGTAAATATGGTCCCACGATGGAATAGAGGGGAGCCTAAAGTAAGACACAGGGAATATATCGGTATTACTACGTAGGATTTCAAGTTTGGACAACCTAACGATACTTTCTCCGATCTGAGGATCGAATCCCAGACCTTTGGGTCAACAGTCACGCTTGCTAGCAATGGACCAACGAGGCAACTTACAAATTTCACAACTTAAGAGGACATGAAATATTTTTCAAGTTATATTTTTTAAGCTCACAGACGAACTACACTGGACATAGGCGACCCCCAAATATTGCCACAACTCTACGTTATGTTTTTTAAATTCAGCGTTTCCACGATGTATATAGCTGACTACATATATTATGACATGACATGAACACAATTAGACTATATACTATTTAGATCTATCAGATATTATGTATACGATTAATTATGTAATTTGAAAACAAATCTACCTTTGCGACTGGAGTACATTTTTATGTACATATACATGTAATATGCATATAGTGTAGTTAAATCATATATACATATATGTAGGTACATACATATATTTCGTTCATTGATTAGTAAATTTCCACGTCGGGATATTGTTGATTTAAGGATTATGTAATACTTGATATTAAATGTGTATGAAGGTTAAAAACTTGGATGTACATGTATCTTATCAATGCGGAAAACAGCGAAATACATGGAGTGGAATGAATTAGTTTTTTATTTTAAATTTTATTTTTTTATTATTAATAGGCGTGATTTTTGATGTGAAAAAGATGATCTCTGTTCAATCTCTTTAGATTATTTCAAAATAATTTACTTACTAAATAACATACAAAATATCTTTATTTTAAAACTCAATTGATTGTAAGGCTTATCAATTATTTAATTTTGTATAAAATGTATTTTTACTGCTTATTTCGTATAAATTAATTTCCCTTAAAGTTATGACATTTAGGTTTGAAATTTTTCCAGCATTTTTAATTTACACTTAACGCATATTATACTAGCTAATAGATACAAATAACCATGAAACTAATGAACTATAAATTCCTTTTATAATAGATGTAGTACCTGGATGAGACCGAGCTTAGCTCGGTATTTTTTTGATTATTTTAAAAATTCGAATTAGATGCATTGATAAA
>DWFV01001990.1:0-10375 GCA_018246775.1 Parelbella machaon machaon | reverse complement strand
CGGTGTCCACTGGCAAAATGAATGTGTAACGCGAGTGTCTATGCATGACAATGTCGTACACCAGGCACAGATACCAGACTCCTAGCCTACTAGAAATTTCAAGGCAGAAAATCCAATAGTATGCGACCCGGGATTCAAACCCAGTACCTCTCGATTAGCACTCGCGCTTTGCAACCACTCGACCAACGAGTCAGTCAAGTAACTACTGTACATATACATATATTATACAAAATAAACATATCTTAAAACTTTTCGCCAACGTTCATATATATTATAAGGGATTTTAGGGGTATTATAATAAGCTGGATGGAGATTATTTTTCGGGTGTCCGAGCATCAAAGACGAAAGGGCGAGTCGCGAGGCGCGGAGCGGGGAGCACCCTCAATCCATTCTCGATCGAGGCCTCGCGCTGAGCCGATCTGACACGTTGCCGATCTGTTTTGCATTTATATAAACAGCTCCCACCTTTAATATACGCGCCGGGGCGACACGCTTCTCGCTATGACTGCGTGTATTTGTATGACACTTTCTGTTTGAATCACATTTTGTACTAGTAATATATTTTTTTTGATTGCACACTTGTGTTATTGGTATCTTTGTTTTGTAACATGACTTTTTTGTTTAATTAAGGAGTAATACTACCCACGTTTTTTAAAGTACAGGTCTCGTTAGTGGATTTGATTTTTTTCGTTGCTTATTCCGGATGCTGTTATTGCTTTGTTTGTGTACTATAATGTTGATAATCTTGGAATAGTCGTGCATATTGTTTGAAGGAAGTATTTATCACAGTGTGCTCGCGCTGACAGGCCGAGGGTGGACCTTCATCAAGCGGTTGACTTGTATTAGCGGGAGATGGTTCCGCCGCCTCGCATTCCTCGCCCCACACAACACATGTTTTACACACTGATTTCACAAATTAGCTAAATCTGTTATAAAATGCCTTCATTCTTTAAGCGGTTTTAAGTTTACACGTGCTATTTGGTGCTTTGCTACAAGTACATATTATATTTATACTGGTGTGGTTCAAACGTTGTGGATGGTACTCGCAGTCCGTGTTGGACCATTAGGCGTGACAATTAAGTTTTTCTAAAGAACAACGTGTCTATCGTCTTCGGTTGGAAATGTAATTATGTTAAAGATGTTTGACAGAATATATGAGCTAAAATGATGGTTTAAAAAAATAATGAATAGTACAATGTGGTAAAGTCAAAATCAAACATATATCGAACTCATGATTTACCAAGTCGTATTTATTCAGGTGATAAACAATTGTGAAATACATATTTACATTCAAAATGAAGTAAACTGTGTAAATAGTCAGCGTTAACATCCACATCAAAGTACAAAAAAAAACTGTTGGCTCGAACGGTGTAATTACGAAGAATAAAAAGAACTGTTTGCTCGAGTGGTGTAATTACAAAATCCCTCGTGTATGAAAATTTCGTCGATGTTTCCGCGCGCGTGCGAGTACGTGCCGTAAAAATAATTCGACGCGCCTCGCGGGATCGTTTGTAAAACGTCACGCGTAAAACATATTATAAAGCCAATAAAACGTGTTTACAAGGGTGAGTAGAGCCCGCCGTCCTCCGGCGTCCCGTTCTCGCGCGATATCCGTAAACATTTTAGCGCTGCAATAAATTCAACATTATCCTACTCACGAGACACACTGTTTTCTTCCGTGCCGGGATCAGTTGGTTAACGTTTGTAATCTCGGCTCACTTGGAATTTTCTGTTTTCTAAAAGCAAGAATTACACAATTATGCGGCTTTCGTATATTTCTTTCTCTTAGAGGTGTTTATGAAAGTATTTAACATTTTCTGTTTCAGCTTAGTTCAAGTCGCCTTTAAATATGTATGTCAAGAGTACAGTCTAAATTAAAACATAGAAAAATTAAATACGTGACCGTTGCTATGTAGAAAAAATACAGTCGTATTATGTAGATATATGGTATGGAGATTTCTGATATAAGTTTTTTTAAGTTGTTTACATGCACGTAATATGCAATAATCATAATTATCTAATTAGATATATTCATATTACATTAATCATCCCAAGTTCATAGTGACAGTGGCATCCTGGTGGGTATGATTTTAGCCTCTTGGCTTGAGGTTCTTGGGTTCAAATCCTGGCTCATAGTCTCGACGCGACATCCCTTTATGAAGTGATGTGCATACAAATATTTAATATTAAATGCTACAAGGGACCCATATTAACAAGCAGAACAAAAAGGGGATTAATGATGATATCCCTTTTTTGTTTTTTTTAACAGTATTCACATGTTCTCACCTCAAGCCAAAAAATCATTGATTTCCTATATAAATTGTATCGCAACCCCTGGTCTAGAGGCTCTCCAAAAAGCACTTTGGTGCAGGAATTTCCGGCGCGTCAGTTAAATAGCAGGTCAAATAAAGCAGAGGAAATAAAGCTCCCATTTCGGCGGTGGCTGACAGCGGTGAAAGCGCTGGCAACCCTCGCTGAGGTTAAGGAATCTTACTTGGATTTAGTACCACAATACACATAATACTGGAGACGATTGATACATTAAAGCAAATTTAATTTGTTAAAGTATCAGAGAGTGGGGATAAGAGCTGATTGGGTCATAATACTTTTCAATTTTAAAAGCTTATAGTGACTGAAAATCTACGAAAATAAAAAGCAGAAGTATTTGCAAATTTCTTATCAATTTTGTCTATTTGGCGACATGTTTTATATGTATGAAAACTAGGAAAATATTTCAATGTAAAAAAACCTTTTGCTTGGTACGTAAAATTAGATTTTGCAGAATTCATCTGTCTTTTCTGACACGATAGCTAAGAGCGATATAAGTTAGTATATAAATGTAGTTACCCGAATACATAAATTGCAATTGCATTATCATGCTGTTTTATCCAAACGTAACATATTTATTTAACACCGTAGATATTATTACGAATGATGCGATAAAATTTACGAATTTTAAAATAACTAGAGAGAGATGTTAATGGGGTTTTTGTGATCGATTAAAAAAAGTTCAAAAAGGAAATCAAAGAGGAAATTTTATAGACGCATTACGATTGCTGTGTGTGTGTGTGTACATTGAAACTGTTAATCGTAAAGCACTTTTAGCAACGAGAGTACCCCGCCCGTCACGGAAACAGCAAGCCGTTCAAATTAAACGTGAAAAATAAAACTCGCCGACAGCGTCGGGAAACCTGGCAACACCCGCAGTTTGTTTAAGAAATCCTTCTTGATTTTTTACACCTGATCTTTCGTACAACCTGGTTGTGGCTCGCCTGGAAGATTCCGCTTTTAAGCGTTAATGTCGCCCACTGTTTAAATATTTGTATTTTATTTATGCTCTTTATTTGCACACTAGAAGAAAAAATTTAATAAAAACATTTAACAGTAAATTGTATTAGTTCTTGCACATTGGATTACTCTGTACAAAGTGTAAAGAGTTATCTATTTATCTTTCTATTTACAGAACCTTTTTTAGATATATTGAACATATAACCCAATACGTTCCTTCTAACTATTAGAGTCGTGTTAAAAACGTGGCACATTTCATACATACGTATCTGGAAGACTTACAAATGTTATTAAACACGACACGACAATAAATATGATAAGTAGTGGTAGAGATCTGATTGGTACTGCAAATGAATAAAACAGAAAATAAATCTAGTCGGGAAATAAAACATTTATAATAATTCAGAGGCCTTGCGGTCGGAATGATAGCTGTGAAGTTAATCGGTGCGCACCAGCAAGAGTAATGATGCTCGAATGATTATGAGTTGTTTAATTTTTATTTGCTTAGTTAATTATAAGGGGATTTTTAATCGGTAACAGCTACAAGGTCATTATACAATATTTTATTAAAGTTTGCCTCATGAAAACTTTTAAATCAATATCGTTTTTAGCTTCTAATAATCATCTAAGGCAGATATTTTGTGTACCAGATGTTCTAGAGTTCTTATTTTTTATAATCAATATAAATGCTTCACACTCCGTAAGGTTTTTTTTTATATCTTCAACAATTTAATGAACTATGTGTTTTAAATTTTTTTAACTTTATGATTTTAATATTATAATAAACACTTTGTTCATAAACAAAATAGTATGCAGATCCGCGAGTATAAAATCTCCAATTTCCCCCCTTTAAGCAACTTACATTAATTTATAAGATTGTAGTCGCAACGAACTTGTCCGTTAACTTACACTAATGTACTTCGAAAGAACTCTTCACAAAAATAACAAGCAAAGCTGCAAATGGAAGTGTCCGCGGTGATGCATCAGACTTGATTTTTATATTGTTTTTAAGCTAAAGAAGTTTCTAGACGGTGCGGAGTGTACCAAACACAATCAGTATGATTAGATACTTGAATTGTTATTACGGAATCAAAAAGTGCTTATATTCAAGTTATAAAAATTACGTTTTCTGTCCTATAGCATATTAGAAAGGAACATTTATTTGTCTCATAGTTCTTAAGAAAATATTGTCTGGATTTATTAACTATTTGATGATTTAAAAAAAACAGGGTTCGAAATTATCAAGATATCGTGCTTTATCTATATTGTCTCCAATAAGACAATATTTCCTCCGTTAAACGATTTTATTTAAATCAATTGTTATTAACATTATGATTCGTTGGAACACGAAACGCCAGAAGACGCAGAAGTCGATCACGTATGGGCCGTGAGCACGCGCGTGACGCGCCCGACTCATTTCGTATGCGAATGGAAAAAAATTGTTCACGTACTAGGTATTGTTGTTTCGAAATATTTATAACCCTATTCCATCTCGACGCCCATCACTTCTTATAATATTGTTGCCCGCATAAAGACTATTTCGTAACGGTGTATAGAAAACTAGTGGAATTACAAGTTATTATGACATCGCCACTTTGCTTACGAGATAGGCAGAGGCTACGACTATCTGACATGGAGACAGGAAGGATGAAGATCCTTACAAAACTCTGTAATCATAATATCTAAGTGCATGTAAATTAACATAAATGTCAACTCGTCTATAAACAGCAGACATTCATTAAAAAATACCGTTGAAAGTTTTCATAACTATAAAAGGTCGAGAATAATTTCCAGCTAAGTGCACTAATATATAACGACGGTTATACTTTCTCATACAATACATTAATCAGAGGCGAGTGTACGTTGCAGCGGCAGTGGCCTTTTGCAACGCTGATCCACTTTTCTACGGATGCGAGATTAAAGGGGAGAGTAACAAAATGAGAAATGGAACGATTTCAGGACGCATTGTTGACGGGCGGGCCGTTGTCGGATTTATGACAAAGAAACGTCGGATGATTCAATCAGGCCAGCTCTTTAGTTTGTTATATTCATGTTACATTCAACGTCCATATTGTCATCCGCTTGTTGTCTCACTAAAATCCTCTGACTCGGCTGATGTATGAATGTGCGTTGATTTAAAAGAAAATCGCAACTAAAATATTCATGTTTTTATGTAAGATCCTTTCAATTGATACATTCGGTGTTCACAATATTGAATTCAAATTTATTATTACATTTTGATGTTCAATACTTATGGAAATACTGTCGATATTCTAGAAGTTTCTTGACGCGTACAGCTAACAGGAATCCTCGGTACAATTTCGTACACAAACACCGTAGCGGCACGGCGATTGCAAAAAGGGCAAACTTTCAGCAAATAGGTATTCAGTACAGGGGTGCAATTTACAATTTAAATATTCTTAATGTCTCCAAGTTGTCGCAGCGGGGGTGATAGAGGGGTCGCGGGGCGAGCACCGACTTCCACTACATCAATCACTCGCGGACTGTGCGCCTGAACATTTCTAATTATTCGCATCGCTTTGAACCGGCGAAATGTTCACTATTAACACGTTCGCACTTAGATTTGTGGTCAACGTACACTTTTTGTACACCTGTTGTCATATAGCACAGCTGTGTAGAAGCTGTGTCTATATAGCACAATCTATTTATGTCCCGTTTGCAGAATCTTATTACAATTTTTAGTAAATACACGCAACATATATCTATTAAGCAATGGTTTATGATTTATTCCAAATAAATGTAACGATTTACGGTTCTAAATACGTAAGCCGTTTATTAAAAATGATCTTTCAAATTTAAGACTTAAACAGATCTTTTTATTTAAAACTGTGATAAGTCGCTCACGAAGTACGGTTTTCCTTCATACACTGTTCCGTTTATGTAAATAGGTTTATGGTATATTAGACGTTCTGGAGGAATGTAATATTAAAATACTTGTTGACAACTGAGCTCATTATGGGAAGCTATGTAAATATTATACTCTGTTATACCGTGCTCAGGTTGCTTGTGTGTGGATACTAGCAATTTTGTAGGTAATTTGAGTAATAGTACTATTAATAATAAAAATAGAGTCTCTGAAACTGGCGTGTGTGAATAAAGGGAGTGAGGAATGTAGAAGAGGGTCGCTGGTCTGTAAGGATGGGGGTATTTGACATCCGGTGTTCTCACCTGACCCCATCAGGTAGCTATCGTGATGATATAATAATGTAATAATATAATAATTGTGTGTAGCATATTGCCATTAAACTGAATTTGAGGGCGGTGTCCTGCATGCTTGTGAAGGCTGTGTTTGTTCACAGACGTCGCAGCGGGTAAGGAGCGGCTCGTCTCGAGAGGCCTCCTTGTTTGACGAGGGCCCTTTAGGCAGGTGACAGCCACTGTCTAATCTTCGCTACTTAAGGGCCTCTCGTCGACGTATTTGTAGTGCATATTATTTTCATTGATTATTTATTAAGTAATCATTTACATTTTGATAATGAATAATTAAGTTACTACATTAGTAGATTAATCCAATCCTTACCCAATGGGACAAATATTGGCGTGATGGTATGGACGTTAAGGAATTATTCGTGGGAAGAATACTTGGATGGATATTAAATTACGAGCTGCTCTTAGTTACTACATGTTGTAACAATGATGTGTTGACCTTATTCTGTGTCTGAGAACTGTTCTGCTTGAGAAAGTTTATTTGTAGCACGTAAGATAATAATCTTAAGAGAAGTTTTTGTCCATAATCCCCACGCTGGGCTTGCGGATTGGGGATCGCAGAGCACGATTTCTCACACCGCCTGCGCTGCTACCCGATGGCAGTCAGGGTATCAAGTCTGTCTTAGATCTCTCTGTGCCGGGTTTATTCGAATCTTACGACATCTAGGTATCCCGGTATAGGATCGGAACACGTATTCTTTGTCCGTTCTGACACGGATGCTCTAATCTATCATATTATCACGATAAAAGTTCAAGGAAATTTCAACGATATATTCGCATTATATCTCAAGATTCCATATGATAAATATAACAGATCATATCCACGAAAAGAACTAAAACACCAAAAATAATTATTTGGAATTTATTACGTAATTATTTCATACACGTACGAGTAGCTCCATTCGTTTAGGGATACAACAATATTTTACGCGTAACATTTTCCTATAAAGGAATGAGCGTTGGCAACACGTTTGGGATAGAATGGACGTGTTTACAGGAAATCAGCGAGCGCTTGGGCCGCGCCGGGCCCGCCACACGTAAACATTCTGCCTTCATGCTCCATAGATTCCTCATTACGCTCCTCGAGGCAACGCGCAAGTGTTTCACGGGCAAACACTTTGTCAATTTACACGCTATATATCTCTGTAGCTCTGCTGGCGTCTGCACTTCCTTACTAATATAACGCAGGACTCTTCAAAGCAACGTGAACAAGGCATGCGCGCTACATTTTAGGACGCATCTGTGCTTCCCATCAGGCGGGTTCGTGGCAAAACGCTAGCTTATCATACAATTACAAACTGTACCAATATTTTGTACTAAGTTGTTACATAACCCTTTCAATAAGTAGGTAGGTAGATATTAGCGTATATGTGTATTTTTTAACTTGAAATTTATAATAATTTGGGTTACCACTGCGGCTGGATTTTTACACATAGGTATCAAAAGGCTGACCTTCTATTAAATGGCACCTATAAAATAACCTATGAAAAGTTAGAGTACTACATTCCTACAATCTGTCTATCGTATGGGGAGATATAAGTGTAACGTTACACCATTTTAAAGATTATCTAAACGGATCGAGTGTTTTCGGTGTCGACTGGTGCAGTGGCGGCGCGGGCTCCGAGCCTACGTCTATCGGTATTCCGGCGCGGCGCGCGCGGCCGATATGAATACCTATGGCGTGTTGTTGGCATTATCTGCGCGCTCGGTAATGTATTCAAATATGTATCAAGCCCATCCGCACCGTGTTGTCGCTTATTTTATTTCATACGCGTGACGCCACGCCGGCTTTATTTTTTCACGATACCGTAGTGCGATACTGTCCCTTCGCCAATATTTTTCATGCCGTCGACTTGAATAAGTCGTATCAATGTACGACAGATGGATAGGAATATCGACACTGAGTATACTCATATTTTTTTCCACGATCGTGCAAGTTAATATTATTTTTATACTACAATAAGTTCATTTTTTGATTGAGTAAATGAAAGCTTATGAGTTTTTCTAATCGATTAATGTATTTTAAGTAAAACCGGACTTGATATGTAATTGTAAACAGGGCACATAATGCGCTGGCGCACGTACTGAGAGAAAAATTGTTCCGCACAGGAGACATCCCTGTCTGCGCTCTCGGCATTCGAAGGGATATTGATCACTTGTCTGTAAGGAATACAAATGTATCAGGAAACTGTGTTCTAGCGCTCCGAACGCCATCCTTTGTGCTGACATCAAACATTAAACTTCATAGCTGGCCGCATGCGTCGTCTCGCTTGTGGGACAAACGTATAACACGAGCTGTTGCAGCACGGCGTAGGTATAACATCGCTCGTTCACTTGATTAACGCTACACTAAATGTATTTTATTTCTTGGATAACGTGAATTTCTACATTCAATTTTATATCTTCTTTATGACGCTAGGAAACGTCCAGTTAGCATTGCGCGAGCAATGAGAGCCCGCGGCGGCTAACTAGCAGGTGCACGTTGGCAAAGAAAAATGAAATAACGCAAAAAGGAGAAGTCACGGCGGGCGGGGGGAGCCACGGCTGGGGTGGTTCTTTCGTAGAAAAGCCAGTTTCCTTTAGTGGAAACAGATAACGATCCGCTGCCGACGACAGAATACGTAACTGCACTCAGTAAGCATAGATCTATATGCTAACGGTGAACTCGGTCGCCGGTCAAAGCTGCCTAAACACATTGCCTTGAGGCTTCGCGCTCTCAAATCAGCGGGCAACAAGTTTCGTTTTTCTTCTAGAGTTTATTGGTTAATTAAGTTATTGAAATGCAAAAATATACATTAATATACAACTACACAATAAAATTATTTGTCTTACTTATAAATCTTATTAATTTGCATATTTAAAACTTCCATATATATCACAAATAAATCACAATATCTTTATACCGTTTATCCGAATACAAATATAAAATTTATTCAGACACGACGGAATTCCATCTAAATTGCTAGTATTGGAAATATTTGTATTTAAAATAGTTCACAGCGAAACGAACTACATATATCTACATGTAAATTCTTTCCCGTCTCAACAGGTATCATTTTAAAGATATCTATTTAAAACATTTCCATGTGAAACTATAGGTTGGATATCTTTATATTTGCTGACTAAATTGGAAGAAGGCACACGGGCGGTGGCTTAGAACGTAATTCCTTAGAGACATCGCTGCGTCAGCGCGCGTGCAGCGTCGACTGCACCAGCCGAGGCCGAATCGTTGTTTGACTATTGAACGAGCTCGCGGAGCTAGCTGCGCTGTCTTAGCACTCGTCTGCAGAAATGAACTGCAGTGATGATGCGTTCGACAGGTCTGCATGTGTGTGGATGTGACTAGGCTTGATGTAACTGGAGAGGAACCGGCTCTCACTGTGATGCGGTTTAACCGAGTAAGCCCTGGCAGGTGTTTGCAACTTGTTTGAAACTGTCTGTTACTCTTTTTGAATATTTTTGATTGTTATATTTTTATTTTTTGAAGGAATTATTGGATGGTGAATTGCTAGATGAAAATTTACAGCGTTTCTATGTGGTGTGCATTCAGTCGGTTTTAGATGTAACTGCTTTATACATATATGTAGCTATTATTTATTTATTTTTATTATAATTTATTTATTTATTTAATAATTTATTATAAAGGGCGCTTTTAGCTGTAAGACAGTGGGCAAACGTCAGTCAGAACCGTGTGGTTAGATGGATTTTAGGATCTTTGGATGGTGGATTGATAGATGTAAAAAACTATTTCTATGGTATCAAAAAAAAAACGTAACATTACTCCTGTAATCCCCGAAGGGGTAGGCAGAGGAGTGTAGTACACTCCCACGTTTCACCAGTTGCGTTTAAGTCCCATGGA